>JARFJB010001721.1:3640000-3742500 GCA_036346205.1 Vesta saturnalis | reverse complement strand
TTATTGATAATTTATTCTAGGAGCTTGTAACGAAAGTGGATTGGTTTAATAGCGCATGGGGTAGATTTAGGCGACGGCACAGTTTTACCAGAATCATTGAGGTTTGAATTTGATGCAAAGTAATCGACAAGGAGGTTGGATTTTTCATCAGGATCAGCAACTACAGCTCCGTCGCGAGACGTTATGGGAGGAAAGGAAGTTGTACTAAGGTTTTTACTGATGGCTTTAGCTAATGACCAAAATTTACGATCACCGAAAGGACGTGAGACTACTTATTTGTATTTACGTTCTTCAAACATCTTTTTGGCCTTGATGATGATGCTTTTTCAACTATTCCTTGCGGTAATATAGTCGGCGTGATTTTCGATAGATTTATTTTCATGACCTACACGATTATGTTTTTTGGGAATGTATAACTCCATACCCATCAAGATAATTTCAGTTATTGAAAGAGAAATGTTTGTAGAGGAGGGCCATTTAAAGCAATACTCACGCCAGGGGAAGGTTGCAAAAAAATCTCGCAGTTCGCTCCAGTTAGCTGATTTAAAACACGACATAGTTTTTCGTGTAACAGTGGGATTAGGCAGTGGTCTGATTGACCCAAGTGGGGAAAGGACTCTGGTTTTATGGACAAGTGGGTTAGTTGTAAGGAATAGGTCCAGTATATTCGTAGTATGGTTAGGGTTGATTCTGGTTGGTTCGGAAATCTTTATTAAGATTATGAATCTTTTTAGGTATTACTTTAGGAACAGTTTTTTGTAAGGCCATAAGTATACTCTAAACAAAAGTATTTTATAAAGAGACCCTTTTAAAAATACATCGATTTGAATCGAATCGAATCGAATTTGAATCAAGAAATACAGAAATTGTGTTCAAAATTATTTAATTTCAAACCAGTTTTCGTACTGAAAGTAATTTGTAGTCATAAATAAGCCCCAAAAGAGTACTTCAAAAAGAGCACCTCTTTAATAATAATTTAACTCTAGATATAATCAAAGATTATCCTAGAGTAAGTAAGTAAGTCCTACAAAATAAACTTTATGTTTTAATTTTTCAACTTTGACAAAATTGTTTACATTTTTAACAATTTTTAACAAATATTACTACTGACGAAGATAATTGTAAGTGTTATCGAAACGTTTAGATTGTATGATTTAAAATACACCATTAAAAACCCAAAAAAGATAAGTATTTTATTATGAGTGTTAATGGTGAAAGTTTACATTTTCATAAACGACATATACACAATTGATATTAATCTAACTATTCACCACTTTAAATGACATTTAGTATATTTTATTGCGTTGTATGTTGGAATAAGTTAAACCTGATAACCTAAAGAGAGGATGGTTATCAAGTTTTTTTTGTCACGCTGGTTGCCTATGTGATATAGTTCTGGTTAGGCACCATAAAACCTCTCACAAGATAGTGAAGTTTTCTTACAATAAGAAAAACGCACTGGTATTTAATGAATTCAAAAATAGCAGTGCCTGGGCTGACTAACGCCATCGACGACTACGTCCTGCACCCTTAATGTATGTAAGATGTTCTTTGCCTTAAATACTCTTTACTAACGCTACGTGGCACATATTGTATCAACAAATGTGAAATCTGCTAAAGTGAAACGACGAAACATGAAATTGAAGCACTTTAGCAACAACCATTTAATTTGGTAAGCAGCGAAATTTAAAAAATCAACCACACAATTCTTGAGATAAAACTTTCGCAGTCATATTCGGACGCCCTTACCAATATCGCATTTTGATAGTCAAAGATTTACTTAAAATATGCATATCAGCTTTGGTCCCGAATTACTAAATTAATAAATGTTAGTGATTGTTTTAAATTTATTTCAATTATTGTGACCTGTAAGTGATATTAGTTTAAAATAAGTGTCATTAACAATTTCACCCTTTATTTTATGTGATTCAGAAGATATTTTGATACGTAACAGAACTGTAATTTTCACAAAACATCAACATAGATTAAATTTAATGCTTATGTTCTTTATTTTTAATTTTCAGTTCTACTGTACAGCTATTCCTGTTTTGCTAGCATTATATGCATTATAATATCAATTTTTGTAATAAATCTATCCCGTACTAAATACATTTCCCCAGTACCACACCATCTTTGGAACTTTTTAACTGCTACTCCAACACGTACAGTTTTACTTCTTCCAAACGTACAGGTAGGTCCTACTCAGTAAAATGTACAAAATAAATTAAGACAAAATTTCAGATATCTGAAAATTACGGCAAATTAGATGAAGTGCCCATAACGAATAGTGATGAAAGTGTACAAAGCACATGGGTTCTCATGGGAAAAGCAATAGATAGAATTAGTTTGTATACCTACTTTATAGTTATAGTATACGCAGTAAGTTGTCATTACTAAATAGTAACCTATATTGCCATATTGTAACGTTTGATCAATAAAGTTACGTCTTTTATTATAGTTTGAATATTATAATAATAATAATTTTATTATATTATTCTCAACTGTAGTGATTCATATTCGCTTCTATCTAATTTAAGGTAGTGTTTGTAAAGAAAATTGTTTAGTTTGATTTCTGTATTACCTTCCAACCTACATATACATATGTAGGTGCAGAAAGTTATCCAATCGACTTTATTTCTAAATCGACATATTGACTCATTGTACAACGTTTGGCAATGTCACCAGGATCGGAGATGATGTGTGCTATTGAGTGTGCGTGCTTGCGTGAGTGCGTGCGTGCGTGTGTGCATGCTTGCGTGTCTGCGTGCTTGCGTGTTTGTGTGTGTGTGTGCGTGCGTGCGTGCGCGCACGTGTATGTGTGTGTGTGTGTGTGTGCGTGCGTGCGTGCGTGCGTGCGTGCGTGCGTGCGTGGGTGGGTGGGTGGGCGTGCGTGCGTGCGTGTGTGCGTGCGTGCCCGTGTGTGTGTGTGTGTGTGTGTGTGTGTGTGTGTGTGTGGTGGGGGGTCTTGCTTATTTCCGTGCGTGCGTGCGTATTAGAGGCAGTGTTATAACAAATAAAAAATTAAACGCGATTGATTGTTATATTACAAAAGATAAATTTCCCCACGGTCTAGCTCAGTGAGGTACAAACTTACTGTAATTGACTCATTTTAAACAGGTCGTGAGGGAGGCAGAGATTTATCCGTAGAGATAACCAGTATTAGCATTCTGTTTGTTGGACGCACTTAATTTATAGGTTTAATAATTAAAATACATCAAAAATTAAGAAAGTTGTAACTTAAAGCATAATAGGTAATCTAAGTAAACACTAAAAACAACTGTATTTATATGTATGGTTAATAAACCAAAATGTCTGAATAATGCCAGCATAAAATAACTAAAACAATATTTCTCGTAAAGACTTACGATTCTAAAATTACTAAATTAAACACAACTACATAAGCTTATAATCTATATTTACTTAAAATTCAAAATGCAATATAATCAACACTGCATTCAATTTTAAAGATTTCTTGTGCTGACCTATGGCAACAGATATTACAGTTAATGTAGGTTATGAACTCAAATGTTCTTATCTCAGGAATAGAAAACAGCTGTTCCTTTATAACCGTATCAACACTAACTGTTTTAAGATGCACTGTAGTAGGAGAACCTCATTTCCAATTCATAAGATAACATGCGATAATTTCCATTTGTCAATAACGTACCAATAAACAAACTGTAGATCATAAATGAAGGTAACGTACGTTCCATAATATAAACGTAAGGTAAGGTAATTTTCTTGTCTTCTACATACCAATAATTGAAAAAGCTACGAACGCAGGCAAACTAACAGCAAGCGGTAATGATACGAAGGTATCCCCATTTTTAATTATTCAAGACAAAAATTGCACGGACAGCAAAACTTAAACTCAATGTTGTAACAACCTTTTTTTTGTGGTTGTATTAGAAAGTACATTAATTTAAGAATCGAAAGTTTTAATTATTAATATGTAGAATTGAGAAAGGCAACTTAATTTGCATTTGCTAGAACATATCTTTTGGGTGTAATATTTCATAAAGAGTTATAGTTCCCTTTCTTAAAAAATTGGATTCATATTATTGTATCCGCGCAACGCGTGAAAACTTTTAGGGGAATACTCACTTGAGTTATTCGGAAAGCTTTTTTTTACTTCACTTAATGCTGAATGTTACAGCAGTAAGCATGGTTTTTACCTAACTTTTTTATTAGTGCCATCAGATTTTGATGGTAAGTTATTTTTTCTCATTATAGTTAAAACTAAAACCTTTGCTTTTTTTTAGGCACTTTTACTTTTACTTTTTTTTACTTTTTACTTTTAAAAAGTACCACTTTTATTAAATACCTTCTTTTACTTGGTTTACATCATAAATCGCAATTTTTTTTACATACTAAAAACTTCAAGTAATGCATTAATTTTTATGGATTCGAATTATTAAGAATAAATTATCAAGATAATTCCAGTGGGGTGTGGCTGGTAACCTTAGATCTGGAGATTGCACCACAATGATGCTATAATAATTTCATCTAGTTGACCGTTCCGTTTCATGTGCCACCAGCGGTAATAAAATATATACAGAACTGTTCAAAGGTATGATTTTGTTAGTAATTAACGAATAGATTTAAGGCCTTTTCCATTTCAATTTATTATTAAATAAACGTTAGTGTCTTGTAATTTTATTTTCATTTTGATTAATGTTGTATTATTATTATTAACAAACTTGGTTTAGCTGTTCCAATAACGTAACGTATATTTAAAAATAGCTTGGCGCCCGAGGTATCATTTTATTGTTTTTATTTACATTACATATTTTTCTTATTAATTAAGTATAAGTGAAAATAATTAAGCAGAAGAAAAGCATGCAGTATTTCAGGTATGTTAATTAAACTCAGTATATTAGAACTCTCCCTTAACTTAATCTACCGATTGAGCCGACGGCAGTAGCGATTGTTATTTGGTAATTTTTTTATTAATTAAAATTATTCGATCAATTACAAATTGTTTATTACATCATCGCTTTTGTTTTAATGTTATAAGTTGGCCCAGTTATAGTGTTTATACTTTGGCAGCCGCTTTTAATGTTACAATGTAATCAACTATATGGCGGAAGAAACGGGAAGGAAGTGACTCAAGCGTGTTCAATACGCGTTTGCGCATAAAACAACAAAAATAGATGTTACTAATATACACAGGGATTCATAATCATGTAGACTAAAGTGAAAATATTCACATATACTAAAATTTAATTATTGAAAGGAAAAATTCACGTTTAAAGATACTAATGTAACGTAAATATGTTTATCAATACTAATGTAAATTTCGAAACTTAAATTAAGGTAACGATAGACAAAAATTGGCACATTACAGTTTTTGGTTTTTATCAACTATTTGTAAAACAGCTGTATATTTCAAAGATATAAAAATACCTAGAAATAGACCTTAAGCATATCGATTAATTATGCTTTGTGCAATTTTTTGATATGACGCGTAATTTAGCGGCAAAAAATTCCTAAGGTAGAATTTAAGGGTTGGTTCAAATTTTTTCATTACCTGATATATAGTTTTTAAATGTAAAGCGAAATAAACGTAAAAATTAAATAAATATGATTGGAAGTGCTGAAGCTGTATTCTTGATATTTTTATAGAAGAGTGTCTTCATGTCTATGAATCTATCTGACATAAAGTTTTAAGATGGTTTTAAGAGCCATTCTGACATAGATTATTGTTTTTCTTTTTACAATGTTGCCTGTTTTTGTTATGAACGTGTAAAAAAGAGGTTGCATAGTTATCCTAAAAAAATTGAAATTAAAATTATTTCATTTCTTTTAATTTAGGTTAGCATCAATATATCTATTAACTTCTGTCGCTCATGAAGTTTTAAACGTCTGTTTGACATAAATGATTGTTTTTGCGTTTACAATGTTGCCTATTTTCGTAATGAACTTCTTACAAAAGAGATTCCATAATTATCCTTAAGAAATGTTATTAAAGTTTCTTTTAATTTCCATTTTGTAGGTTGGAAGGTCGTTCCACACCAGATATTTGTATTAACAAAGACAAATTAGATGTTTTGGAAGCATTCGAAATTTATAAACATAAACAGAAAGCACCTTTAATAAACGAATAGGTCGATTCACTTTTAACAGATATTTTTAATTTGGAATTACAATTTACATCAAATTTGCTATTATACCTTAATTATTTGTTACCACAACTACTTGTTACTAATTTATTTCTACACTTTCTATTGATACTGTTGTATTAAAATACGTTGAGAAAGAAATATTTAGGGTAAAGTGGGGGAATACCGGCCGTGGGGGTAATACCGGCTGTTAAGTTTCACCCACCCTAATAAGAATTCTGGAGGTGCTGGTATCTGCCGATCAAGCATTTAAACGAACCTAACATTTAGTATTGTTTAGCCAGTGCATGCTTTATGTGAAGAATTTTTCGTAAGAGCACGTGTTACTATATGAAAGGCGTGTGTTTAAGGCTGCGTATTTCAATAACGGTAGGTCGTAGAGATATTTTCTATGCGTGCAAATGAACGAAATGTTATTGTTTTTCACTGAGTTTACTCAAAAGCCACGTAAGATTAGGAATTTTTAAATAATTTATTGATATTTAGATTATTGTTTCGGGGGTAATTGCGGCCATCATTGTGTGGGTAAAACCGACGCGGCCGATATTATCCCAAAAAATATTGTTTAAAATTTTCGTCCGTTTTCAGATTTCCGACTTACAGACGAAAATCTCATAGAGCTTGTTGGTCTTCCGAGACACTACAGGCAGCTCTTGAAGCAATAGAAAATGGGCGCTATATTCGACAAGTTTCAAGTACTTTTGCAATTCCAAGAGCTACTCTTCAAGATTATCGTAAGAACAGCAGAGTATCGAAACCTCAATTAGGACGACGACCAGTATTTACTGAAGAACAGGATCGTGAATTATCGGAGCATATAATTAATCTTTCCAAACTTTTTTTTGGTATTACATCAGCAGAGCGCCTACACTTTTTTCAAATTAAATAATTTGGAAAATAGGTTCAATGAGGAAAAAATGTCAGCTGGTCGTGACTGGCTAGAGGGATTTCTACAACGAAATCCACAAGTTAGACTAAGGAAACCCGAATCAACGAGCATTAATCGTGTGACTGCTTTCAACAAAGAAGAAATGGAATTTTTTTTGCAAACCTAAGCACTCTCATGGAAAAATACAAATTTTTTCCAACGCGAATATTTAATGTTGACGAGACCGGTATTACAACAGTTCAGCGTCCTAACAAAATTTACCCTGAAAAAGGTCAAAAAAGAGTGGGCTCCTTAACAAGTTGGGGAGAAGGGAAAAACCACTACTGTTTTGTGTTCATTTAGCGCAGCTGGAACTTACGTTCCTCCTATGTTCATTTATGCCAGGAAACGAATGGCTGATCATTTGAAAAGTAACGGAACTCCAGGCGCTGTTTATCACTGCTCAGATAATGGTTGGATTACCGAAGATTTGTTCATTGAATGGTTAAATCACTTCAAGCGTTGTGTTAAAAATTCTAAAGAAAATCCAGTTCTGTTGTTATTAGACAACCACTCTAGTCATTGCACGTTAAAAGTTTACAATTTCTGCAAAGAAAGCGGAATTATTATGCTGACGATTCCTCCCCATACGTCGCGCAGAGTTCAGCCACTTGATGTTACTTTTTATGGTCCGTTGAAGATAGCATATAATTCAGAATGCGATAAGTATATGAGGAATGATCCGGGCGAAAAAATTACGCCCAACATCGTTGCTGCTTTATTCAACAAAACTTTCGGAAGGGTGGCAACTGTAGAAAAAACTACTAAAGGTTTAGAAGTAACGGGAATATTTCCTGTCAATCCTGATGTTTTCAATGCAGAAGATTTTGCCCCCGCTGAAAACTTAAAACCTGCAAACTTAAATGAGTTGATTCCTAGAAATGAACAAATAGAAAAGAGGGCAGGGAAGAAGATGTAGGACAATAAAGAACCAAAGGAGACACTGACTAAAATGAAACGAAACAGAACATATGGTTTAGGATGTTCTGGAACTAATAATGAAAAGAAATAAGAGGTGCGAAAAAGCAACACTCCCAAATATTTACATCGACGCCAATGATAGAAATTTTGGAAGAAAAAGCCAAAAAGAGAATGCTACAGAAGGCAAATGATGGTCATTCAAAAGTAAAAAGAGTAAAAAACAGGTTTTCGGTAGCTTTGATGATACCAACGCTTTTGTGAATAAAGATATCAATATTTCCATGCAACAGAACCAGAACTAAGAAAGAAAACTAAGGTAACCTACAATAACTGCGAAGGTGAAGAAGAAAAGTCCGACTTCGAAATTACTGAGGACATTTGCTCTATTTGCGGAGAATTTGGAAAAAACCGGGAACTTTGGCTGAGATGTGTGAGCTGTTCAGGATGGGCTCACAGTGATTGCACAAATGGAGAAAGAAAGAAAAGCTATGTGTGCGATTTCTGCATGTGAACATGTTGGATAATGTGGCCGCTATTACCTCCAAGATGGTGGGTAATTCCGGCCACTCATATATTTTCAAAAAGGCTTGAAATTTTTTAACCTTATTTTGTAACTTATAATAAATAAGTATTTTGATTTCGAATCTGATATCTTTCATTTAGACTGACTTTACATTTTAAAAATCTCTGAGATATTCAAGATTTTCCTTAGGGGGCCAGTATTCCCCACTTTACCCTATATAAGACACTGCGGAATTATAGTAACTATATTTGGAACATTAGTGTTATTAGAATAAAAATACCTTCATAGACTTACTAAATTTTAATTACTACTATGTACAATCAAGACTTAGTATTATAAGAATTGTATACACACCTAATAACGGGTTCCTTTAAGTGCTAATAGTAGGTAGTATTCCGTTACAAGGCCGATAAAATTACCTAAGCTAGAATGTATGAGTTGCACACCAAGATATAACAAAGAAATAATTAAATCTTTGTATAATTCAAAATGGTATATTAGACAACCCAACAACTTCTTTATAAGTGTAGTTTTATTAACTACAAATGTTTCCTGAATTTGCTGGTTTGCCCCTAACCAATTTCGGTCCAGTTTCTATAGTCACCCAAAAACAATAACATTCAGACAAGGCTATAAACCAAATGAACTATTGAGCGTCTTTCATGACTGGTAATTAAAATATTGGTATCATGTGTTAAACCGAATCATTGTGGATTCCAAATTAACAAACTGTATACTTCCGTAAGGATTCAGGCGATTTACGTAATTTACTTTTGATCACCGATAATTTAGGTAATTTTCCTGATGTTATGTGTATTTCTATAAAACTCCTGAACTGATCTCTATCAAAACATTTTTAACTACATATTTACCCTTGAACTTATTCGTTCATAATAAAACTAATAATAAATTGATTTCTATCAAATTTCACTGGGATCTAAAAATTTCCGTCTTAACCAATTATGTCAATTTTTAATGAAATCGCCATTTAAGTTTTTGAGTTATTTCTGCATAAATCAAATCTTCCCGACTTATTCCTTACTACGAAATACCACCTCCACCAAAAGTCACAGGCACTTAGATATTTAGGTTTTAACATTTTTGTTAAGTCACATATTGATTTTCAATACACGATGCAACAATACGTACAATTGTTCCCAGACTTAAGGAGGACATTTACACCGTTATCAGTATATTTAAATTGCGTCACTTAAACACTTCATGGCGACAGCAGCACCGCATAACAGAAATTGGTTACAGTAATATGTCCGTAGTTATACGGTGTTCTATACAGAGGGCACAAAACTTATTTAAAATAGTAAGTTCAAGTTGGCATTCGTCTATTGAATGTCAATTTACCGCGGATGCCAGTTTGACCGCAACTTTTACATTAAAGATGCCACAATGTATTATATAGGGTGAATCTTATCTAATCCGCCAAAATTAAAGGCGTGCTAGAACTCATCATTCTAAGCAAAAAAGTTCATATGTACATGGGTCCGGAAATGCTTCGTTTCCGAGATACAGGGTGTCAAAGTTGAAAAAAGAAATCGCGTTTACTTCAATATCTTTCGACTGTTTCGAAATAGTTTCATGAAATTTCGTATACGGGGTTTTTTTGGGATAACAAATTCAAATTTGTGGTTCATTTCGTTGTCGTTTCTATAGGGCGCCAGCGGCAACGATTTCGACCCCTTTAAATCGTAGCAATTTTTTTTTGCTACACTATGCCATTTTGGACTAGAAAAATCGATTCTACTATCTTTTCTTCTAAAAAAAGGTATATCTTAGTGATGTCGCTAGGAGCAACCCTTTCCGAGAAAAACGCTTTTAAAACTCATGATGCATACACATTTTCGGAGGGTATTCTTTTGACAGGTTTATCAATAGGAATTTTTAATTGTTACTAAGTAACTTACTTGTTTACTTATGTACTTATCTGTCTCTTTGCGTTCATTGATAATAAAATTTTCATAAAAAATCCATAATTAAATACGATAGAATGCCTAGACATACAACATGTATACTTTTAATATTAATTTTTTTCTTTTCTTTTTAATGTTGGATTTTTCTCGGAAAGGGTTGCTCCTAGCGACTTCACTAAGATATACCTTTTTGTAGCAGAAAAGACAGGAGAATCGATTTTTTTAGTCCAAAATGGCATACAGTGTAGCACAAAAAGTTGCAAAGAATTAAAGTGGTCGAAATGTTGCTGGCGCCTCTAGAAACCACAACTAAATGGACCACAAATTTGAATTTGTCATCCCAAAAACCCCGTATACGAAATTTCATGAAACTATTTCGAAACAGTCGAAAGATATTGAAGAAAACGCGATTTTTTTCAACTTTGACACTGTATCTCGAAACGAAGCATTTCGGACCCATGTACATATGAACTTTTGCTTAGAATGATGAGTTCTAGTACTTCTTTAATTTTGGATTAGATAAGATTCACTGTATATATATATATATATATATATATATATATATATATATATATATATATATATATATATATATTTTAAATTTCCACGGTCAATGTTATGTTCCATTATTTTTTAATCGAATTTATACCGTGTATTGTAGAAGTCTTTATTGTTTCTACGTTTCTACTACACCTCAACAGTAGACACAGAAACATCCAATTCACAATGGAGACAGAAAACAACAATAGTCTTTCATTTTTGGATGTATTAATTACAAAGAACAACGATGAAGGTTTCAACCAAGATATTTACAGAAAAGCCACACATACAAACCGTTACATAAACGCTAGCTCGCACCATCATCCTTATCATCTACACGCTGTTATACAATCTCTCGTTACAAGATTTTTTAAACTCACAGACAACATAAGTAAAGATGTTGAAATTAAAAACATTACAAAAATATTACCACAGAATGGCTATAAACAAGGAGTTATCAATAACACCTTAAGAAAGAATAACCGAACGAATATTCAAACCAACCAAGAAGACAACAGAAGAAACAAGACATTAGTGATGCTTCCCTACTTAAAAGGAATAACTGGCACTATCGCAATGAAGTTTCCCAAAGATCAATTTTATACAGTTTTTAAACCAAAAAAAAACACTCAGGGACATAGCCCAAAAAATACTATGCATGGAGAAGATCAAGGGGTATACGAAGTCCCCTGCAGTACATGCAAATGCAGCTATGTTGGACAAACGAATCGCAGAATCTCTGCTCGAGCTGAAGAACATAAAGTAGCCATTAGACAAAAGAACCTATCGTCCTCGTTAGCAACTGATAAGATAGAAACTAGACATGTAGTCAACACAGATAATATTAGGCTGTTAGCTCGAGCAGATAAACTAACAAAACGTATAATTAGAAAAACAACCAGAAGCATTAAATAAGATAGACGATGGCCAACGTTTACCTCCTGTTTGGAAAGCTATTGTCCACAGCAACGCACACCCTGCTGTATCTTGTCCACTCATAACAAAAAAAAAGAAGATCAACAATTTGAACAACAAAGTAAAAATGAATATTACAATCGACCTCTAACAAGAAGACGAGCTCACCAAAAAACAATAATTTAAATCTAGCATTCTAAGAACAAATTTATTTCACAAAAATAAGTTGTCAATTTAGTATAATTCTTGATAAAGGTTTCAAAGTTACGAACCCGAAACGTAGAAACAATAAAGATCTCTACAATACACGGTATAAATTCGATTTTAATTACAAAACACTTAAAATCTCGCGGCAATTCACAGTACACAAATGAATTGTAGGAGGAGGGGGGAAATGAGGTGTTAAAATGACTTGCAGTTTTAGTAAGTACTTAGTTAGCCTCGAAAGTTGTTGCCGAGGCAAAAGTGACGGTACTATATAGTTACGCTGCTCTCAAAATTGGGAACAAACAATAAAATAAAAATTAATTGCGTAATAGGGAAGTAAACAGAATACTATCCTTATTTAGAGATCCAAAGATCAAAGTGAATGAAAGTGCGAATATCGTTAAATTGGTGATAACCAGAAAAGTGACGCGATAATTTAAAATAACGTGTTTGTGCGTATTAGAGGACATGCACGATTGTGTTTAACTATTGAACGACAAATATACAATACGATAATCGATCTTGTGTGATAAATCAGTATATAAAGAACAATAATCAAAAAGTATTGATAGTTAATGTAGCAGCACTGCCGTTTGTAATTGCAGGGGGTTGGTAGTGACAACTTGATAATTTAAAGTGACAATTAAAACTGATAAAATAATACATCCAGAAAATATTAATCGAATCGATAGCCGGGAATTGGAAGTGTATTGATCAGCGCCAGAGTCCTAAAGAAGACAGTTGGGGAACAAAAAAGTACGGCTCCCCAATCCACAGCATAGAAACGAAGTCATCCCATCTTCGGCCTCCGGAAGTAACAAGTAAGATTGCAAATTGTGTAATAAAGTAAAACGTATGTATTTTATTTTCCTTAAATTGTGTTTAAATATCAACACTGAATGAAACAAATTTCATTCACTGCCGATAAAGAAATTATATGTGCATGTTAGAGAATAAGAAATGCGATGTATCATAATAATACCCGGGGTTATCATAGGATTGGTTTTTATATGTTATTGTAACAATGCATTTGTGCATTTTGAGTTTAGTTAATTTAAATAAGCGTAACGTTTGATTGATTTTTATTATTAACCACTACAAATATTAAAAGCTTCAATACTGAAAGCTTTGTTGAAGCAAATATTAAAGTTTATTTACGCAGACAAAAACCTGATAGCAAGTAAGTTAAATTTAAATTAATGAATGATATCTTTGCAAATTGAAACTACTCAAATTAAATGAAAAGGTAAACATTTTGAATGCTCACGAAAACAATACGAATTTTTATTAAAGGATTTTGAAATTATCAAAAATTGTAAAGAACCCTCACATTTCTCTTTTGTGGCGAGTGTAAACAAAACAAAGGGAATAGGTCCATGTTTACGCCCGTTGCAGAATATAGTAAATGTAACACTAGAAAACACAGCATATAAATTTATAAGCAACTGAAATGTAGTTCTGCTGTCTTTATTGCGGATTAAGGAAAATAACTACAAAAAGAAACCTGGCCTCCTTCTACAACAAGAATAATAACAGAAATAAGGTATCAGTGTTAATTACAAATACCTAGATCAATACGTATTCATACTCTATTGTTATTGTAAGATTAAATTGCTATCACCCTACTCTAACCTTAATAAATCAATGTAGTAATAATTTAATAAAGGCATGTATTTCAAAAATGGTGATCGCCAAGTTGTACAGTTAGGTAACTGCAGTATAAGAAAAAGGTCACATCATGTTAAGGGTCTGAATTTACAATTAACGAACCAAAAGGTAACATATTCCATAACAGGCACGCACGCAGTATTCCAAGGAGAACATGCTTCAGTATTGCCAAGGTTATTTCCCATAGGTTAGCATTATGCCACTTTTACTCGAGAGCCGATTTTACTCATGTACTACATTTCCAAGGGAACATCCATCTTAAAATATGCTACATTATAAGTGTGAAATGTCAAAATAAAATTTATTAAAAATGAAATAAATAACAAGATTGTGATGTAACATTAACTTTCAAATTATCCTCGATATTAATTTATATTAGATGAAATAATCACTCTTACCATGGTATTGTAATACAAATGATACACTCATTTCAATAATTATTTACTTCAGTTTGTAAGAGGACGTTGTTTTCAAATCAACCTATAATAATATTATAATTAATTTACCTTTTCAGATAGTAACATTATAAACAGCCACCCATATTTACTAGATGGTTTCAATTCAACCCACTTTGTAATTGTAATTGTAATTTCTCATTTGTCATTTTCAAGTTTTCTCCTTCTCCAACTGATTTGTTCGGCTCCGTGTTACTCGAATCGAGTAACACGGAACAGAACAAATCAGTTGGAGAAGGAGAAACTTGAAATAAATGAGACTTTCCGAAACGTCGTTTTTGTACTGGCAGGAGTCAGAAACATCACCAGCAGACGCGAGACAACGCCCGGATAAACAACAGTGTTTCAAACTACACTCGCGGAAACCTAAAATCAACCATATATGTATACATATATATATATATATATATATATATATATATATATATATATATATATATATATAAATATAAAACTGGAGATTCTATGGTTCAAAATAAGACAAAAATGATAATAAACGCTTTTCCGAAAATGCTTCCTCAGCGAGATACAGGTTGATTAAAAAATACTTTTTTTAAGGTTTTTTAAGATTCCTGAGATTTGGTACACCTAAATGTCTAATTAAATACAATTAACCAGGTGAGTTTGAGTCAACTGACTCCATCCAGTGGCGTAGAATATTTTAAGTTAATCAGTTTAAGTAAAAAAAAAACGCACGCCCCTGGTTTTTTTGAAGAAATATTTTTTTGATAGATTCATCATTTAATTCTGCAAATAAAATCATACTTAGTATTTTTTCAATTCGACACCCCGTTTTTGAAATATTTTGCATTAACATAAACGACCACATTATTCAATAAAAATCAAAATTTGTTTTATTTTACAAAAAAATAACGCAGTTAACTATTAGGTACATTATTAAAGAGATATTGAAGGAATCAAAAACAAAATAATAATTATTTTTATACATATTGTTCAAAATGTCCTCCTTCCTTTTGAATGCAAGCTTGTATTCTTCTTAGCAAATGAAACCTAACACGCTGAAAAATTTGTGGCATAGCCCTAATCTCATCGCATGTCATCTGTATGCGATTCCAAAGTTGCTCTCGATTATCAATTTGAACATAATAGACACGAGTTTTCAGATACCCCCACACAAAAAAATCCAATGGGTTTAAATCTGGCGATCGTGCCGCCACGGTACTTCACTTCCTCGTCCAATCCAGCGTCCAGGGAACCATGCATTTAAAAATTCTCTGACGTTTCGTGTAGAATGTGGTGGTGCACCATCATGCATGAAATACATGTTCATTCTAACATCTAAGGGTACGTCGTCAAACAATTCTGGCAAATCTTGTCTCAAAAAATTTAAATAGAATTCGCCAGTAAGTCTTTGAGGAAAACGGATAGGTCCGATTAGGTGATCGTCTAGTACACCTATCCAAATATTTTCGCTAAATCTATGTTGGTGAGCTGTAACTACAGTTGGATGCTGATTTTCATCCAACCATTTGTGGGAATTATGCAAGTTTATTATTCCATTTCGAGAAAAAATACACTCATCAGTGGTCAATAAGTTTCTAACAAATTGTACATCTTCAGCATTTTTATTTAAAAACCATTCGCAAAAATTCATTCGACGAGGATGGTCAGCAGGCAATAATGAATGCACTTTTTGTAGGTGAAAGGGGATGTAAATTTTGTTCTCGTAAAGCTTTCTAAGACTTGCTATGCGACACACCAAATTCTAAACCTAACTCACGCGTACTTATCGATGAATTTTCATAAACTTTATCTAAAATTTGTTCCTCAATTTCAACTGGTACACGAGCATTTCGTCTGGAATTTTTCTTTCCTTTTAAACTTCCATACCCTAACAATTTGCGGTGAACGGTTCTAAACGTAGTATGATGTGGATGTCTTCTATTTGGAAATATTTGTTCATAAAGTCGAGCAGCTGCACGACCATTGCAATTAGTACGTAACTGTCAAATGCAAAGCAATCTCTGATTTATTTAATTTGGTTATTACTGAATAATGTAGTCGTTTATGTTAATGCAAAATATTTCAAAAATGGGTGCCGAATCGAAAAAATAGTAAGTATGATTTTATTTGCAGAATGAAATGTTGAATTTAACAAAAAAATATTTCTTCAAAAAAAGCAGGGACGTGCGTTTTTTTTTACTTAAAGTGATTAACTTAACATATTCTACGCCACTGGATGGAGCCAGTTGACTCAAACTCACCTGTTTAATTGTACTTAATTAGACATTTAGGTGTACCAAATCTCAGTGTAATATCTTTTGTAGTTTTTGAGGAATCTTAAAAAAATTTTTTTTTAATCAACCTGTATCTCAGTTAGGAAGCACTTTCGGAAAAGCGTTTATGATCATTTTTGTCTTATTTTGAATCATATAATCTCCAGTTTTCGTTTGTCGGTGATTTTAAAATACACCTTGTATATATATATATATATATATATATATATATATATATATATACAAGGTGTCCCAATAGTGCGTATTCGGTCGATAGCTCCTTAGCCATTAAACTTAGAAGATAAGTTTAAATACAAAAGTTGTCTATTTTTATAAGCTGCATAATCTAAAAATGGTGTGGTTTCTACAGGGTGTAATATAAAAGCGTTACAATATAGAACTTTTGATTTTTAAATAGAACACCCAATATATTATTTTATTTTTCGATTCTCCTTATAATTTTACATCTTTGTTATAAGGATTACTTACAAGCTAAATCTTACAGTTTTTGAGATATTTGCAAAGTTAACTAAAAACTGACATTTTTATGTAGTAATTCAAGTAGGCGTATCTCAGTTATTTTTAAACGTAAAAAAATAATCTTTGGTATAGAATTTGTTCATACATGAGCTTACTTTAATCTATTGTCAAAATTGGATTTCAATATACACGGTGACCACAAAAATTAATTCAATAACATAAATTTGAAAATGCTATATCTTCATTTTTTTAAATGGCACACCCTATATTTTTTTAATGCATTGTTTTCGTCTATTAATCGGCTTTCATTTCTATTAAATATGTTCTATGCCTATCTCTAATAGTTTCGGAGATATTTAAGTTTGTTCAAATTTTTTCGTTGATAACACTGAAGAAGAGTAAAATGAGTCGGTCAAAGCAAGCTATGAATACATAAGATACTAAAAAACCTATTAACTGAAATACAAACACTTAAAATTATAATAAATGATCAATGTGACCACCATTTTGTTGCTGGCAAACATGAAGTCTTTGAATAAACGGGTGATCACAAAAATTAATTCAACAACGTAAATTTGAAAATGCTATAACTTCCTTTTTTTAATTAGCACACCCTATATTTTTTAACGGCTTGTCTTCGTCTACTAGTCGGCTTTAATTTTTATTAAATATGTTCTATACCTATCTCTAATAGTTTCGGAGGTATTTAAGTTTGTTCAATTTTTTTCGTTGATAACACTGATGAAGAGTAACATTAGTCGGTCAAAGCAAGCTGTGGATACATAAGAAACTAAAAAATATTAACTGAAATACATAAATTGTAATTATAATAAATATTGTATGAAACTACAATTTTTAAGAGATATTTGAGATGTTTTTAAACGATTCATCGTAAAATTAAACAATTTAATCAAAAGAGCGTAAAACAAAAGATGAACGAAAACAAATGAAGAAATCAAACTTGTCAAACAGTGCTAATATTTGTGTAGTATTGTATATTTACTTACTAAATTACAAAATGAATTTTTCGAAACAAGAATTTGTTAATATGATTTACGTCCTTGGTGAAAGCGATAAAAATTGTCTTTTAGCACATCGAATTTATAAGCAAAAATTTCCAAATGTACGACACCCGCAAGTTTCGGCATTTGCAAGATTGAAAGAGCGTTTCGAGCAAACAGGCAGTATTCATTACGAAGACAATTTAGAACAAGAAAGAACCGCAATTAACGAAGGTAATGAACATTTAGTTCTTCAATCCGTAATTGAAAATCCGCACGTTTCTTGCCGACAATTGGAATTAGAAGTTGGAGTTTCAAAAACATCTGTTAATAGAATTATAAAAAAATATAAATATCATCCATACCATGTCCAACTTGCACAAGAATTAGACGAGGATGACTTCGTTAATAGATTAAACTTTTGCAATTGGGCCATAAATAAAAATTTAGACAAACCCAACTATTTTAGCACGATTTTATTTACTGATGAAGCTACTTTCCACAAAAATGGATACGTTAATAGACATAATTTCCATTGTTACGATACTGAGAATCCCAGATTTATAATTCCTGTCGATCATTAACACCGCTGGTCACTTAATGTTTGGGCCGGAATTATTGGGAAAAGAATTATAGGACCATATTTTTTTGAAAACACGGTCAAAGGAGATTCAATTTTAAACTTCTTGCGCAACGAATTTGAAACGTTTATTGAAGATTTACCTTTACAAACCCTTAAAGAAATGTGGCTGCAATTAGATGGCACTCCTCCGCAACGTCAGAAATTATTTAAATATCCAGTTTCAAAACAAATGGATTGGAAGAGGAGGGCCGATCTCCTGGCCTACAAGATCGCCTGACTTGACAAAGCTGAACTTTTTTCTTTGGGGTTGGATTAAAGAAAAAGTCTATCAAACTCCTCCAACGACTGTAGATGATATTAAGGCAAGAATTAGAGACGTCATTCAAAATATAAATGTTTCCACGTTACGAAAAATAAATTTGTCGTTTATTCAAAGACTTCATGTTTGCCAGCAACAAAATGGTGGCCACATTGATCATTTATTATAATTTTAAGTGTTTGTATTTCAGTTAATATGTTTTTTAATTTCTTATGTATTCATAGCTTGCTTGACCGACTAATTTAACTCTTCTTCAGTGTTATCAACGAAAAAAATTGAACAAACTTAAATATCTCCGAAACTATTAGAGATAGGTATAGAACATATTTAATAGAAATGAAAGCCGATTAATAGACGAAGACAAGCCATTAACAAAATATAGGGTGTGCCATTTAAAAAATGAAGATATAACATTTTCAAATTTATGTTATTGAATTAATTTTTGTGATCGCTCTGTATATTGAAATCCAATTTTGACAATAGATTAAGGTAAGCTCATGTATGAATAAGTTCTATACCAAAGATTATTTTTTTATGTTTAAAAATAACTTAGATACGCCTATTTGAATTACTACATAAAAATGTCAGTTTTTAGTTAACTTTGCAAATATCTCAAAAACTGTACGATTGAGCTTGTAAGTAATTCTTATAAAAAAGATGTAAAATTATAAGGAGAATCGAAAAATAAAATAATATTTAGGGTGTTCTATTTAAAAATCAAAAGTTCTATATTGTACCGCTTTTATATTACACCCTGTAGAAACCAAACTATTTTTAGATTATGCAGCTTATAAAAATAGACAACTTTCGTATTTCAACTTATCTTCTAAGTTTAATGGCTAAGGAGCTATCGACCGAATACGCACTATTGGGACACCCTGTATATATACACTATATTTCATTTCAAAATCGTTTTCTTGCTCTTTTGATTGTTGAGACCGCTGTATTAACATTTGTTTTATATCTTCTAATAAATTAGAATTTTCTTCACTTGCCTTCGGCGTTGATGTTCTCATTGTTCCATTTGTAAATTCAGACTACGTCATATCTGCTCCACTCTCCTTAGTTTCGCGCTAAGTTTTCTTTTCAGTATTCATGGTTCACGGCGGTAATTGGTTTCCTGATCATCGTCCTATGCATACGCATACGTTATTTCTTTAATTCACCACCCTGTAATTTTATTTATTGGCTTTAATAGTATTGGTAATATATAAAAAGACATTTTTGTTTACAGCATGAAACTTCGTATACAGTGTGTTAGTTCAAGCCGGAACGTAGGACACTATTTTCAGAGGCGTATCAACCTTACTTAATCCCTCGCCACCGCAACGGGCTCCGTTTTCTATGATGTTACTTTTCTACTAAAACACCATTATATTGTATTGAATTAACCACTTCTAATTTGGAATGTAAGTTCTAAACTGCATCACTTGAGCCTACGTGCGTTGTGTTTGTTTGTGTATTTGTATGTTTGTTTAGTTTTTTATGCGTTTGAGTGATTGAGTCTTTTGTTTGGATTAAAGTACGGCTTTTGGTTAACTAATGTGCATGGTTGTTTAGTTTCCATGACCTATTGCTTGGTTTGTGTGTTTTGATGATTGCGTATATTATGCGCTTGTTTATTGGTTACCTTGCTTGTCTGATAGTTTCTTTGTTTGGAGGTGTTTTAATTGATTGTTGACTAGTTTGTTTGCACATGTTGAGTTCTCCAACTGACAAACATAGATTTCACATGATTGTCTCTTTTACGGTTTTGGTTGAATGATGGTTTGCTTACTCATTTCAGATGAAATGTGAGCATTTGTTATAGCGGTTTCCTCGTAAAATGTTTGCGTTTGTCTAGCAAATACTTCATTTTTAACTGTTTACACATAAATTAAACATAATTGTTAAATTTTTACCAATCGTTTAAATCTACTATTTGTACGTAAAATGTTCGCATCCATTCTTTAACCTTGGAAATTTTATGTTATTTGTAACAAAGAAAAATTCATACTTATTATATAACCATGGGAAAATCATGCCTTATACAGCCATTTCATTGTTTTTAAAAACACATTATGAAAACACCCATGACTCATACAACTGGGAATAATTCCATTACAACACAGGAATGATTCATACAGTGCAAGAGAAGTTTCACATCATTACAAATACCGTAATGTGTCATATAGCCCTAAGGAAATTCCGGTCATTAAAAACACTTACAAAAAAGTGTAGTAAGTCATTCAAATCATGCTTATTTATCTGTCTGTATGTTTGTATGTTTTGAGGTGTTTTTTGCTATGTATTGTTATAGTTATTTCTATCTGTAGAAATAGTATTAAATTTGATAAAAAAATTGTAGTTAATAGAAATCTTACATATACAGATATGGAAAAACATTATTGCGGGTCTGACTTATAATAAGCTAGAAAGAAACCCAATAAGCATTATATGAGTGTGAGAGAGACTGAACTTTACCGATGTTGCCACTTGTACATATTTGCATGTAGGCACAAAATATGAACTACATAAGTCTCCTTCAATCTAGCTTCAACATTTCTAACGAAACCAAAACAATTAAGATAATGTTGAAAAGTCGCGTGTTCTTTGTAACTATTAAATAAATACTTTACACTTAAACATTAAATGATAATACCTCAAACATAGAAGTTTATTGTACTTGCGAATTTATGACACGGTTCGATTACTATTCGTAAGAAGAACCAAGAAGAAACTTACGAGAGCTACAAACAAGAACATTAACATTTACATTGATAGTATAACTTAAGTTTAAGGTTTAACTTTAGCATTATAATTCTTATTGAAAAACCAATTATTTTTAAAAATGAACAGAATACACTTTTTTCTTAACTCTATAAGATTTTCGAAAAGACCTCCACCTTGTGCAAGGCAGTAACCCAATCTATCATAAAATTCAGTTCGGGTGTTTTCTAACATTTCTTGGGTCCAAATTGTTAGCACGTTCATGCCTGTGCCCATAAATTTGCTGGGATACGTATCCCCAAACAAAAATTCAGCGCGATATCAGGTGAGCGAGGAGGATATTTAATAGTACCTTTTCCAGTAATAATACGGTTAGGGAACGTAGTTTCCAAAAACTATTGACGCGTTGAACAGCTGGAACTCTCTGGTTTCTCAACAGTTCTAAATATTTGTCCGCATTCAAGATTCCGTTGATAAAAAATGCACCAATTATTGAATTGTCTAAAATTCTTGTCCACACAATAACTTTTTGGGGGTATTGTGTCCGGTAAGGAATACTAATGGGTTTGTTTTCCTGAAAGTAACCAACAGCGACAGACGGATTGTGATGGCCATGTAAGTTAAAAGAACACTCGTCGGTAAACAAAATATTTTCAATAAATCTTTCGTTTTCATTAACCCGATTCATCATATCTTCACAAAATTCCATACGCTTTTAATGATCTTCTGTAAAAATGTCTTGTGTAGTTTGCAACTTATAGCAACGGTATTTATTCCTTTTCAAGATATTGCGAACTGCTCTTGGTTCAATATTCATTTCTTCAGTAATTTTTGTACTATTGCACGGGAAATGAGTTTCTGCTAAACTACACACTGCAATTTCTTGGAGTTCGCGCTCTTCGTTTAAATTACAACCAGGATGGTCACCGTCATTACTATCAATGCTACTGCATTTTCTACAATTATTTAAACATCCACATCTTTAAAATTTACAAACAGTACGCATAATCGTACTTTCTGATGGAATTGGCCTGTTTTCAAAGAAAAAAGCATACCTGCCCATTATTTCTTGTGCAGTAACTTCCTGAATAATACCACTTAATAATCTGTATTTTTTCTTCAGTGGAATACATGAGTATTGTGTCATTGATTGCCTACGCTAAAGAAGCGCTTTTAGTTTGTTGTGTATTCTATCTCACTTAGCACGTGAACTGATTGTACTGTCTTTGTTTTACTTATTATAAGTCAGACCCGCGATAATATTTTTCCATACCTGTATATATATATATATATATATATATATATATATATATATATATATATATATATTGTTACATAAAAACTAAAATATTTAGTAACTCAGTACTCAGTATCGTTCTCTAAATGAAAATATTTATAACTAGGTATTCAATCAAGCCGATATATTGTATGAGAAAGTCCTTTACCCACCAGTCCAAAATTACATCTTGTAGATATTTTACTTGGTTAAATCTATCTAGATTTTCAATACTAATAATTTTAAAACTTTGTCACATATTTATTGTATTTATTTTTGTACTTTGTATAAATCTTAGACAATAAGCATTATTTCAGGGAAAATACTTTCATGTCGGTACATCTAGAAGGGTAGGGTTGAATACCTTGACAACGTGCTTTTTAATGTTATATTAAACTTAAACAAGTTATTTATTATATTTGCCTGTACATCGTTAGTAGTATTCGGCCAATAGGTCTTTTAATCACTTTCATTTAATCACATCACATGATGGCTCCCAATGAAAGTGTACCGGCAGTGGCGTTGTGTAAAATTTGTAATAATAACGCGGTTAATAAACGTGTACAATGTTTAAAATGCTACAATTTCTACCACAATAGTTGTGTAGCCAAAATAAAAACCAAAGTGAGGTCTCACGAACTAGGAATCACGTGTTGTGAGGAAGATACCGAAATCATACAGAATTCAATTGAAATTTCGCAGGAATGTGACCCTAAAATAGTTGAAATCCACTACCTTGAGTTGTTATTACAAACAAAGGAAGCATTGATCAAGGAGTTAACTGAAAATAATTTACACCTACAAGAGAAATTACGAGAACACTCAAAGAATTCGAATAATAAGGTAAACGTAAATATTCATCGTAACATTAGTGGAAATGATAATGCTAAACCATATGAGCATGCCTTATCGCCGAATCCAGTTGCGGATAATACAACTACTTTGTACAGTACTGTTTCATGGAAAAATGATGGAAATAAAATTAAAAATGGAAAAATAACATCACATAATAATACCACGGCAGAGCTTCATGAAAAACAACAAGATATAATGACTAATATCATTAATCTAGGTAAAGATACCCGCCCCATGCAACCAAATAATAATAAAAACAATAGAAATCTAATGTTTACATTAGGGGAAAACGCTAATGCAGATATCCTTGGGATTGAAAGAAGATCATTCTTTTTTGTAACGCGAGTAAATCCTAAATTCTCTGCAGATGATATAAAATCATTTATGCAAAAGAATGGGTTCATTGATTCTACGTGCGATCCATTAATTACTAAATACGACACATATAAGTCATTTAAAGTTGGAGTAGAACAATCGCTAGCTAAAAATATACTTTCTAGTGATTTGTGGGGGAAAAATATATTAATTAAACCGTTTAAATTCAGGTTCCAAAAGAATCAGGATTTTCAAACACAGGTGACGAAGCGGCAGGTTTGATTGCTGCGGATAAATATATAAACATAAGTTCCTTGAATGTACAAAGTTTAAAAGCAAAGTTACTGAAGTAGAAAACATTTTAAAAACTGAAAATATTGACGTCATGTGTCTTTGCGAACATTGGTGTGATAACATCGATATAAGTGCACTGGAACTCACAGGATATAAAATAGCATCCTCATTTTAAAAGATCATCTACAAAACATGGTGGTGTCTTAATTCTTTTAAACACAAGATATAATTTCAAAAATCTTTTACACGTAAGTAACATGTCTAAAGAAAAAGACTGAAATAGCAGCAGTGGAGATACGCCCACTAAGTATTATAATTATATCAATTTATCGATCACCTCTTGGGTGTTTTGAAACATTTATAGGTATATTAACAAAAGTATTAAGTTCGATAAATTACATACAAAACACTGTTATCATAAATGGTGATTTTAATATAAACTTCAATGACGACTCCACGCGAAAGGTATGCCTTACGGATGCCCTGTCGACGTATGGTTTAAAATTTATTATAAACGACAACACAAGATTAACAAGATGCATTGACAACATATTCATCAGCCATGACATAGAAGACTATTAATCATCTGTTGTAAACCACCACGTGTCAGATCATAATACTGTAATACTAAAATTACCAACTCTAGACAAAAACCAGGTTAAACAGGAAATCTACTGTCGACCCGTAACACAGGTAGGGTTATTTCATTTTTACTCTTTAAATGAAAGTGCAGACTTAAATTTCATCCAATTTACAAATTTAACATTGAATGATAAATTTGTAAGATTGTTGCAATTGCTATCAAATGTAGCTACCACATGCTTTCCTGTAAAGAGGAACTCCGCTGAAAGAAATGAGTATGAGGTAAAGTGGTTTGACAATGAACTAAAAGATATGCGCCTAAAGTTGGATACCCTTTATGATACATTTAAGTTCATGCCCTCAAACGAGAACAAAACTGCTTATAGAGAGTATCGTGCAGCATATCGCGCTAAAATTAGGCATAATAAATACATTGCAAATAACTGTTTTATAAAAAAATCGTCTAATAAAACTAAAGCCATATGGAGCATTATAAATAAAAATAGGAAAAGTCGGTCTCATAATCAACAATCGTCTGTTTCCTGTAACGACTTTAATAACTACTTTGTAAATACTCCTTCAAAGTTAGTACTAAATTCACTAGGACAGACATTGGATCCAACATACAGTGTTTGTAACCAAGCTTCAACTGACACTTTTTCTTTTTCACAAATATCATTTGTTGAAATGCGCAAATATTTTGGTAAACTTAAAAATAAAAAGAGCTTTGATAGTTATGGTATAAATACTGTAATGTTGAAAACCGTAATGAATCTCCTAATTGTACCTCTAACCAAATTGTTCAACCAAGCGATATCTGAAGGGGTATTCCCCACTTGTTTAAAGATCTCTAGGGTTATCCCTATACTAAAAAAAGGCGACCCAAATGATCCAGGGAATTTTCGACCCATTTCACTTATACCTACTATAGGTAAATTATTCGAACTCGTCTTAAATGATCAACTCAAACGACATCTTATTGAAAACGATCTTCTAGCAGACTGTCAATTTGGTTTTCGAACAGGTCTGAGAACTTTT
Source organism: Vesta saturnalis (assembly GCA_036346205.1). Lineage (NCBI taxonomy): Eukaryota > Metazoa > Arthropoda > Insecta > Coleoptera > Lampyridae > Vesta > Vesta saturnalis. The sequence continues at coordinate 3,716,607 of JARFJB010001721.1, read as the reverse complement.
GACGCCATTAATACACTGACCGAAAATATCCTACAAAGCTTTGAAGAAAAATTGTACACAGGAGTTGTCTTATACGACCTTTCACGTGCCTTTGATTGTGTCCCGCACAATCTGCTTATTGCAAAACTGCGCAAATATAGTGTAAGTACTCATAGCATCCAATTTATAACATCTTATCTTCAAAACAGATGTCAATATGTAGAATTAAACAATAAACGTTCCTCAAGCTTACCAATCTGTCTTGGCGTACCCCAAGGGTCGGTTCTCGGACCTACACTTTTTCTCATATATATATATATATATATATATATATATATATATATATATATATATATATATATATATATAAATGATCTCAGGAACTGTGATCCGGATAACAAGTTTATACAATATGCCGATGATACCACCTACTTCAAAAGTAACAACAATCTAACTGATTTAAATCGCTCGCTTGAGATACCAGAGACATACGTAAAGAAATGGTTTTCTGATAATAGGCTAGTACTAAATTGTCAGAAAACTCAAATTCAAATTTTTACTTTAAAAAAAGATTACTTAAACGAGGCACCCAAAAATTTCCTCGAGTATTAAGCTGCTTGGAGTGCATATTGACTTCAACATGTCCTGGAAAACACACACTGAACACTTGGCCAGAAATATTTCTAATAATATTTTTCTCCTAAGAAACCTAGTAAATACAATGAGTAATGAAACGCTGAGAATATCGTACTTCGCCCTAATTCAGTCTACTATATACAATGGGATCATGTGCTGGGGGCACAGTCCTGCTGCAAAACGTGTATTTTCTTTACAAAGGCGTGCAGTACGCATTATAGCAAAAATTAGCTACCGAGCATGTTCCAAGAGCTCCTTTGTAAATTTAAAAATTTTGACATTACCGGCATTATTTATTTTGGAATCCCTTCTGTACGTTAAAAAAAACAGTGGCAAATATGAAACCTTCTCGCATCAATATCATACCCGAAACAGTACTAACTATAAGCTAGCTTATTATAGATTACGTATATCTAAATCGTCGGTAAATTATTATGGCCCGTTTCTTTTCAACATGCTTCCAACTAGCGTGTCAAATCTAGAACTAAACACGTTCAAACATACTTTGAAGAAATACCTAATAAAAATGGCCCCGTACTCAATTGATGAATTTTGCAATAATTTGAAATTTGCGGAATTATGATCTGACAAATATAATAGAGTAATATAGTATTACCTGACTTGTGTAAAATGTTAAGCATAGTTGTAATTATGTAAATGCATTCTAAACACCAATAAATAAAATAAATAAATAAATGAACTTGTAATGGTGCTTTAATTCCCTTCTCTTAATAATGAATTTTTAATTATTTGCCTTAATTACATTTCAATGGCGCCTTTACGGAGGTTTCTTTTAAAATGGAAAAAATTTCAATTACATATTCAGAGAATTAATAAAATGTTATGTTTGTAGTGCGTATATAAATGCTGATAACGAATTAAAATGCAATACTCGTGTTAAACCAGCGCATACGTGTTCGGGTGTGTCATCAATTAGACATGTCATTAATAACACATTTAATTCCAAGCGTCGATATTATTAGAATCAAATGTACTTCTAATTAGGTTGTTTGATACATATTAGTTCTTTGTATACAGCGTTTAGTGATTATGAACTTTTATTAGGCCTTTTAGAACTTAAATAATGTGATAATAATAGGCGATTTTAACATTTCTTATTGTAGTAACTGCACTGTTGCGGATACTTAAGTAACAATAATGAACAATTTTATTCGCCTATTCGATTTAAAACAATACAATATTGTACATTTTCAAAATAGGTTATTAGATTTAGTAATTGACAATCCTAATTGTTCGGTTTTTCGTAAAAAAACTCATTATAGTAAAAAAAAGGCAATTACCATTCAACATTGCAGGCACAAATTGCCTGAAAATTAAAAAAAAACGTTTTCAACTTCCACTAAATAATGACAAGTGTTATAATTTAGAAATGAGATCTGTAAAGCAGTCTTCTTGATATACATATTGATTGTAGCCTTTTGCAACAGTTTTCAGATCCTGATACTGCTTGTGAAACTTTTATAATGTTATAATGTTCTTTATTATGTGTTGCAAACACTTCTGTCCGTCCGTCTGTACGTACTTGGTTTTTAAGCCGAATGGTTAGATGTATAATGATGCGGTTTTCTTTAAAGTATTCTTTAGATCACTAGTAACAACGGCTATTAATATGGTTGGCCTAGAGGTCACACGTCAAGGTGAAAATTTAAAAAACGTGTACAAATGCACATAACTTGCGAACAATTTCACGTAGGAATATTCGGTTTTTGGCGCATTTTACAACGTGATGCACCGATGTTCAATAAGTGAATGTTGTACATTTTCAGTTTGGCCAGAGATGTCAAAATTGTTATTTGAGTGAAGATTTTGGTAGAAAAACGGCCACATGGATTTGTGAGAACGATTTCATTTTCAGGATTGGTAAAAGTTGGGAGAGGGAATTTTAAAAGGGGTATGCGTTTATGATACCGTAATGGTCTCGACTAAATGGATTGTCACTACACCCACCCCCCTGTGAGAAAATGTAAATTCGACGGATTTGGTCTAACTCAGAAATGGGGGGAGGGGGAGGGATTATCATAGGTACTCAAACTATTATAATAGCCTCTACGAAAAAGGTATATTTTACCAACTTTTATCCCTTCCGATCTACTATATGCAAGATTAGTGATAATTTCGTAGTGATAGGTCGTGATTTGACATGTCATTACTCGTTATAAAACTTTTGACAGGTAGCATCTAACTAGATCACTTTGACTCCCCTCTGCGAAACTCTCCCTCTTTCACATGAAAAGATTAAACTCCTTTCGGTGAATTCGTCTTCCCAGAAAATACAGAGCAGAGTAAATTTTTTCTAGGTATACCTTTAGGGTACTCAAACGAAAACCCTCGATAGAAGTATTTTTCACCAACTCTCATCGCTTCTAACCCTCTCTAACACCGGTAAATTGATAATCTTTCACTCCAAACGTCATCCGGCCAACTTTCTTCCTCCGGATGGTTAAAGTTTCTTGGCGCTAAATCGACGTATTACCACATTTTACAACGTTTAGCAAAGTTTCGCTAAGATCGGTCGTGTGTGCATGTGCGTGTGTCTGTGCGTATGCGTGTGAGTGTGCGTGTGCATGTGCATGTGCGCATGCGTATGCGTGTGCGTTTGCGTGTGCGCGTGCCTGCGTGTGTGTATGCGTGCGTGCGTGTGTGCGTGTGTGTGGATAGTATCCACGATAACTGCAGAACGACAACACGTACAAACTTATAATTCGTATTTAAGCTTGTTTTCACTTCTGAAACTGATTAGATTTTGAAAGAAAGAGAGCAGTGGAGAGGGGAGGTTTGTTAGGGGCAGTTTTTGGTTTTTATCAAATATTTCTGAAACATCAGTATATTTAAAAAATATAACAATACTAACGTACAGTCTTTAAACATATCGATTAATTATGTTCTATTTTTTTGTTTGTTTTTTTTTGATACGACGCGTAATTTACCAGCAAAAAAGTTCCTAAGGTAGAATTTAATAGCGATTTATTTTATAAGAGAATGTATAGACATGTTTTTAAAGAATATATAATTTTACATAGCTTTTCTTTATAAAGTTTATTAATATAAACCAAAATTAATTAAATAAATTTGAAAATACATTATTGATATTTTTGTGCAAGCGGGAGGCTTGGGATTTTTTTCAAGATAACATATATGTCTATTAACCTCTATCTAACATGAAGTTTTAAACGTCCATCTCACATAGACTATTGTTTTTGTTTTTACAATGTTCTCTATTTTCATTACGAACGTATTAAAAAAAAAGGTTTTATAATTATGCTTAAATAATTATTATTAAATATTTAATTTCTTTTAATTTCCACTCTCTGGGGTGGTAGGTCGTGTGTTGCTCCACACCAGAAATTTTATGGTAAATTATGCAACCTTTGGTTTAATACGTTTATAACGAAAATAGGCAACATTGTAGCAACAAAAACAATAATCTATATCAGATGACGTTTAAAATTTCGTGTTAGAGATTAGTAATAGAGATAAGTGCTAACTTAAAAAAAATTTCAAAGCCGCCCGCTTCTATATTATATCGATAATACAGTTTAAGCATTTTCGATCAAATTTGATTAATTTTTAAACTTTGCTTACTTAATATTAAGAAATATGTCTACGTATTTTTTTATAAAATAAGTCGTTATTCAGGTATTGAAAAAACACTTAAATTATACCTTAGGTATTTATTTGCGTCTTGTAAGATTGTATTGAACATAACTAATCGATATGTTTACGGTTACTATTTTTATATCTTTGAAGCTGTTTCAGAAATATTTGAAATAAACAAATACTATTAACCCCTCTTCTGAATTTATACCACTTATATTATGTTTTTGTTGTAATATTGTTAAATAATGTTAAACTGCTCCAGGCAAAATGAAAACAAGCTAAAATACGATATTTGAAGTACGTATGCGTTGCTCTGGAGTTATCGTGGATATTAACAATTTAATGATCCTAAAAATCCTTACCATTAATTTTCGTATCCTAGTAAATAAATTCCCATTAAAACTTATTTCCTATTTCCTTCCGCAACTGAATGTAGTATTGTTTAAAAATACCATCAGTTACCCACTCCTTTCCCAGTCCACCCAAATTCCCGTATAAATAACCGACGTCCTGTTCACCAGTATGATTTTATTCTCATATCTGCTTTCCTTAAATTTTAAGAAAAGAATTCCTGCTAGTTACCTGCGCGTTTATAAATATAACGCATCTTGCCTGATATATCACGGTGATTCTTATATCCTACATTACATAATTTCCTGATTGACATTTGCTTAATAATTTCCGTCATTATTATATCACAAATGACCAGAGCAATCGCTATTCGCACATCTACTCGGAGTTCGTACCTCGAGGGGTTCATAGGTGGAAGGCATGTCACTTTCTCCTTTATTCCTTATGTACTCGCCAACACACACTTGCCAAGCCGAGCGTGTCGTTTTACCGGCTAAACCCTTAAAATGACGAGTTCTAAAATAGATGCTATACCCAAGGTGAGTAGAGCGAGACGCCCACTCTCTCACATCGATTCGTCGATCCGTCCCAAGTATTCTGGGTGGGACAAAAATTTGTCAATGCCAAAATCAAGACTAAGAAGAACAAGATTTGCCAGGAATAAAATTCTGCCCCATTCGGATGCCCGGGAGGGCAGTATTCAAGCGATCTCGGTTATCGAAAGTACCAACATCCGGATTCATTACTGCAACATACGTGGTATCATGTCGAATCTAAATGCTGTTCACCAACACCTTGAACAAGTGCAACCGGACATTCTGTTTCTATCAGAAACACAAGTCTCCCCTGTAAGCACTGATTAGCCTGAACTACAATTTCCCAGATACGACCTCCACTCTAACTTTCGCCTTAAAGGCATAGTATGTGCGTATACCAAGGACAACGTGGGTTGTAAGAGGATGTCCACTTTGGAAAACAACAAATTTGACGCGATTTGGTTCAAACATTCTGGTCTCCAAATTGTGAAATTCTACTGTTGTTTGTATAGGTCTCCCAATGATAACTTCCGAGATAGACTACCTCTAATCACAGTTTCCATCTTTCGATATTTCAATTTTGGGAGATATTAATGCCCACAATTCCAATTAGCTTCATTTTTCATCTACTACTAAACCCGTAGCTCATAGTGCAGAAGAATTTGCTATATCCTGTGATCTCACACAAATCATTTCTGAACCAACCAGAATCCCTGAAAACCCTAACCATACTCCACATCTCCTGGACCTATTCCTTACAACTAACCACTTGTCTATAAAGTCCTTTCCCCACTTAGTCAATCAGACCACTGCTTAATCGAAATAACTTCCTCTGTATCCAATCCCACTGTTACTGTTACTATGTGGTGTTTCAGCTAACTGGAGCGAACTACGAGATTTTTTGCAACCTTCCCTGGCGTGAATATTGCTTTAAATGGTCCTCCTAATGGGTATGAAGCTATACATTCCCAAAAAACATAATCGTGTAGGTCATGCCCGTTGCCAACCCTGGTTTAGTAGGGCTTGTACTGATGCATTATCGCTAAAGCATAAACTCTATATCAAATGGAAATCAAATAAATCTATCGAAAATTACGCCAACTATATTGCGCAAGGAGTAGTTGCAATCATCACCAAGGCCAAAAATATGTTTGAAGAACGTAAATGCAAAGAATTAGTCTCATGTCCTTTGGGTGGTCGTAAATTTTGGTCATTAGCTAAAGCCATCAGTAAAAACTTTAGTACATCTTCCTTTCCTCCCATGACGTCTCGCGACAGAGCTGTAAGAAGCTGATCCTGCTGAAAAAGCCAGCCTCTTTGTCGATTACTTTGCATCAAATTCACGTCTCAATGATTCTGGTAAAACTGTGCCGTCGCCCAAATCTACCCCATACGCTATTAAACCAATCCACTTTCGTTACAAACTCCTGGAATCAATTATCAATAAACTTGACCCAAACAAGGCGACTGGCCCTGACGGTATTCCAGCTATCGTCCTTAAAAAATGCTACCCCCAGCTAGTACCTGTATTCTCCAAACTCTTTTCGATCTCCATGTCATCTGGAGAGTTTCCCTCATCGTGGAAGTTGGCAAATGTCCAGCCTATTCCTAAAAAGGGCGACAAAACCGATCCCTCAAACTACCGACCAATAGCTATCACTTCCATTCTGTCGAAAATCATTGTGAAAGCCATCAACCAGCAACTACTTTCGTTCCTCGAGTCCAATAAACTTTTAAACGACCACCAGTATGGATTCAGACAGAGTCGTTCAACGGGTGATCTTCTTTCATATGTCACCCAACTTTGGAATAACACATTGGAGAGGTCCGATGAAACAGCCGAAGTAGCTTTAGATATTTCAAAAGCTTTTGACCAGGTTTGGCACAAGTGCCTACTTGCCAAGCTCACTTTGTTCGGCTTATCCGATTCGCTCATCAAAAAGACGTATACGCGTTGTCGTCGATGGTTTCTTTTCGAAAGAAACTACTATTAACGCGGGAGTACCTCAAGGATCAGTGATAGCTCCCACACTTTTCCTGCTGTACATAAATGACCTCGTTTCCTCAACAACTAACCTGATCCATTGCTTTGCGGATAACAGCACTCTACATTGTAGTTCTTCTCAGTTTTCCCACAACAATAAGTCTAGACAGGACGTTAAGGTAAAAATGGCAGCCTCAATCAATAATGACTTAGAACGTGTCCTTGAAGGGGGAAGGAATAATATACTCACGTTCAACGCCGACAAAACGCAGTGTTGCCTTGTGTCCGCCAAGAAAAGCCGATCATTTGCTTCTGTAAATATGAATGGCTTAGAAGTTTTCAAACTATATTTCTATGTTAGGGATGTTCGTATCATCGAACCTTTCATAAGTTGACCACATTTGTACATAATGAGGAGCAACTATGGATAAGAATTATGGAATCCGCAGATAGAATCCGTAATAACCCAGGAATATTTCAAAGATGCTGTCAATCCTTAGGAAGAAGAATTGAAAAATGTGTTCAAGTACAAGGACAACAGTTTGATCTTCTTCTAAAAATTTAATGTTTTTTTTTAATCACTTCCCTTCATTGTTGCTATTAAAATTTAATTGTTGTAGTGTTATGTCATTGTTTTTGCAAATAAGTTACTTTGGCGTTTTTGGATAATTTGCATGCATCGGATGCATTTTTCTCGTAAACCGTTGATCCTAGCGACATCAATAAGGTATACCTTTCTGAAGCAGAAAAGATGGGAAAACAAATTTTTCTAGTCGAAAATGACATACAGTGTAAGGCAAAAAAGTTAGGACCGATTAAAACTAGATGAAACCTGTATGTGGCGCCCTCTATCAGTAATAAAAGAATTAAGGTTATATTTGAATTCTGCGTGATAAAAAGCCCATGAGTACAAAATTTCGTCCGCTTATTACATCATTATAAACAGATATAAAAAAAAAACAAAAAATAATTAAACTTCAACACCCTATATCTTTTAAACGAAGTCGTTGCGGACCTAAGTTCATAGGAACTTTTTTTCTTATTTTAGTGTCCTCTATCGCGTGGCACTATGCATGCCACTTTTTTCTATGTCACTCTGTATAAATAACTATTACGTACTAGCCGTACCCTTCGCGCGTTGCTGCGATCTCAGAATGGGGGAGGAGGTGTTGTTCAAATTTTGTGATACACGTATCTCATAATTTTAATTGAAGAGTATGTTTACCAATGTTTGAGTCAATAGAGCCATAGAATATAGTTTCACAAAAAAATTTAACCCCCCATTGCACCCTCTTAGGGGCGGAATTTCGAAAAACCCTTTTTTCGTGAATACCCACTTCACAAAAAACACACTCTCGATCGATAAATCCCGACCGATGCAGCTGTTAAATGACATTTGCGGCGCGCGAGCTGTTAATTGCTCGGAGTTGAAGTACTCGTTAAGTTTTCCTAAATTTTCAAATTTTCTACGCAATTTTCTTAATTTTTCTTTCCGTAAGAACCTTCTACAAAGTATTATAAGATAAAATCAATGAAATCTGTAAAGTCGTTCTGAAGTTATGGCGTGACCAAGGAAAATTGGCATTCATTTATATATATATATATATATATATATATATATATATATATATATATATATATATATATATATATATATATAGTGGCCGGCGTGTAAGAAGACGAGCCCGCCTATGCGCGAAAGACGACTTTATGATGTTGTTCAAATTCCCGCGTTCGTTTACCTCAGAGGCGTCACATGGTGCATAATGTATATTTTAATGGTATATTAAAAGTAATTCAAAGAACCATATTTTATGTAAATACGCAATTTATTATAATTAAAAGCTATACTGGAAGTAATACTATAATTAAATTAATAAAATCAATATGTTATTACATTATACATAATTGATACCTATTACTAAAATAATATTGTCTAAAATGTTTCATTTTCACTGTCACTCAAATCACTAAACTGATAATCACTGTCACTATCTTCACCCATATTTATAACTAACTTCTCAGTTTCTATATCCAAAATTTGTTCACTTTCAAGATATTTGTCTTCTATATTAATTACTTTATTACATCGGCTTTTCCAATCTTCTGTAGTTGTCGTTTCAAATGCTCTGTTGGCCAATTCCATGACATCATTTAACTTAAATGTAACGTCTTTCTGTACTACTTCGCTCTAATTGCTGTCATTATGTTAACTGCTTATAAATTTATTATTTAGATAAGTATGTTTTTTCTCTCTAATTGTCTTTAAGACAATTTTCTAATGGGTACCTAACGCTTTCATTAGTGTATATTAAAAATACATTCAAAATTACCTATTAGACAAATGGGAGAGATGCCTACATACTTTCAGGGATAGATCCCTATTATGCAAACATGAAAAACCAAATGTTAAAAAAAACGCGTCACCAATGGAAATATTGGAATTATTCATCTTCATACGCATTCTTCCAATATACATATAATTAAACATACAAATGTGATACGCCACTGCTTAGTATTTTTATTATAATCGGCAACCGCCGCAGTTCTTCGCGATGCGCCGGCTCCTCGTCTTCTTACACGCCGTAAGTACGAAGATATGCTGCTTATCAAATCTATAGCATTTACTAAATAATATCTTAATAAATCATGTTTTTTTATCTCGATTTAAGTGTAAATACTCTGCTTTACTCATCTAGGTAAACAATGTCAGCTAAGAAGCAAAATAGTGCAGCTGGTTTAGTGAATACTCTAATCAACAAACTTCCGGTTGAATTGCATTTACCTGGTTACCAGTATTGTGGTCCTGGTACAAAGTTGGAGAGACGAGTAGCGCGCGGTGACCCGGGTATTAATCAATTAGATGCTCAATGCAAACTTTATGGTATTAGCTACAAAGATTACCGAGATTTAGCAAGGGGGCATAAAGAAGACAAAATTTTGGAAGACAAAGCTTGGAACCGCTTTAAATCATTAGACACAACATTAGGTAAACGTGTACTGTATTTATTTATAGTCGTATTAATTTTAATTATTTTGGTATAATTATTAAAAGGTGTGGGTACCTGCTTTACCTTCGGGGCTGAAACTCACGTTGGTAAAGAAACAACACTGAAGCGTTCTTAAATAGTCTTCGGGTACATACACCGAATAAATATATTAGTAACGGATTTTCTGATCACTAATTTAGGAATCGGATAGTAATGATGTAGGGCTGGATTACTGGTAGGAATAAGGCTGGTCAGGATTAATGAGAATAGGTACTAATAATATGTATGAGGATGACTGGCTGGTATAAATGAAAATGAGATAAAAGTGCAGCTATCAACCTAAGTACAACCGGTATAAAAGTGTAGGTATAAATCACGGGTATATCGGGGTGTAAAGTATAAAGGTAAAAGTGTGTTTGAAGAGCCGGTGGACTGGTATTTACTTTATCTAAAACCATACAAATCCGATAGCGGTGTTTTATATTTAAAACCGTTTCCAAAAAACTAACGAGATTACTTGATATACCGATAGAATTCTAAGATTACCGTTCCATTCCATCAATTGGAGTTATAGAAATTACCTGCTTTAAAACAAGCAACCCATATGGCGAATAAAAACATCAACGCAATTGAAAAAACCACGTTGGGTAATTTTTGCATTCCAACAAAGTAAAAGGTACACAAGAGCTGGAAATTTTGATCACATTCACATCAGAAACCTTAAAGTACATCAAGTTCTGAGTATTATCCATATGAAGCAATGCATTTGAACTTACTTGCCTATCACAATTTTTTGAAATTCAGATGTGGTTACCATGTTGAAGATGATAAAGATGCATTATTCAAATACCCCGAATTGAAATCTTGACACCTGGTTGGTTTCATTTAAGTATAGCATGTCATATCGCTTTGTAGGAAATCTTATCGCCAATTCGATTACGTAACAAAAAAATAGGGTATTCCATTAAAAAAATGATTTTTTTACATTTTTAACTCTGGTTGAAAAGTATAAATTTAGGCATTATTCTCAGGCAAAGATTTTTATTTTAAAAAATGCACACGATAAAGGCATCTTTCAACTACAAACTCAATTGGATTTTAACTTTTTAGCTGAATCCAAATAGAAGTTATAGTCCATTTTGTAAACGTCAACTAGGTGTCAAGATTTCGGAAAACAATTTTTATCTCAAAAACCGTAATAAATGGGCATGGTGCAGTTTCAATAAAAAAAAAAGATTCAAACATGCAAAAATATATAGGGTGTTCCATTGAAAATAATAAAGTAGATGGCGACTTCCGGTACAACCGGTTGCGCTAGAAGTCTAAAAATACTTTACTTGAGGAGAACGCAATCAATTATACCTGATTCTAAATTTTCAAGTTTTTATTTTGGCCGCAACTCCACCAACTTCTAATGAACGCTCTCCCTGAGACACCCTGTAAAAATAAAGATGTAGCAATTATTCGTTTAGTTTTGTTTCATCCACCACCAAAGATGAAAGTAGTTGCTCAGAAACAAAACTTTCAATTCAAAATCATGACCTAGATGAAAAATGTAGTACTCCAAAACAGGGTGATTTACCTTCAATTGTGGTTTGGAATTTAAACATTTACACGTATACTCTAAGCCGTTGAATCAAAACAAGTGCAAACTTTTACAGGATAACTTACTTCCAATGAGGGACATATGTTACTTTACCTCCAAATGTTACTGAGTATAATTTTGCAAAATCAAATTCCATGTTTATTTTCGAAGCAAAATCACATAAGGGCATGTTTTTCTATGGGTAGGCACAATGGTATTAACTGTTTCTATTTGGGTCAAACTTACCATAAAGTTCCAAAGCAATTAATCTAATTGTATTATTTGAGCAAGATGAATTAAGCCTAAAGCATGTGTTTGAGGAGCATATAAGTCCTACCCTAAGCGTGAAATTGCTTCGGGATGTGTGTTCAAATTGTTAGGTAGATCCGTTTTCTTTCGTGGTCATAAACAAGGATGCCGAAGTTAATAATGGTCGCTATAAGTGAAGGTTTGATGAATATATAATACCTTAAACTGTTTTCTGTAGCTTAGTAGTTACTGATCCGTGTGGTTATTAACAGCTATCTGTTTAGTGTAAACAGCTATCTGTTCAAGTTACCCTTTCAGTCAACCCGTTTTGCTGCAATGGGTAACACGAAGATGATATTAAAGCAAAAAATTAGTCAGGCTCGTAAAATAATACGGCAGAAATACAACAGTCATAAAATTGCTCGCATTCTATAGCACAAGAAAGCCTGCAATTTCGAAACGTGTTATCAGAAGCATTAATTGTGCTCTATATCAGACGTTTAGGCTACAACGTAATTACAAATGGATTGATGTAACTGGTACTTTAACGAAGGATTATAACAATGATAAGCATAGAACTACCGAAATGAGGCCAGATGATGTCGATAAACACACAAAGCTAGAGACTTACACTCTCGTAAAAACATACGTTGAGAATCGATATTGTGTGAGCGACATAGTACGAATCAGTAAATTGAAAAGTATTTTTATCAAAGGATACACACCCAATTGGTCTAGTGAACTATTTAAGATAATGAATTGCGTATTACTAACCCCGCTACCTACATGTTGGGATGGTAGAAAAAGTGCTTCGCCCAAACAAAAATAAGTTATTCGTGAAGTGGTGGGGATTGGATAAAAGATCTTGGATCAATAAACCTACGTTGTTCAATAAGTAAACATTTTACTTATAATTTGTGAAATAATTACTTACATAGCCATAGGAATAAAATATTTTATCAAAGTATGGTACTTTAGCATTGAACAATGATTTTATAAAATTCCATTATATCATATAGTAAACCTAAAGTACTTCTATAAGCATTTAAATTGTTTGATTAATATTCCGGAATCTGGTCCATTTGTCCATCCCAAGCAGGAATTTGTAATTTTTCACCATTATGAATGTTTTCTAACATCCAGTTGTACATTTCGGGATGTTCTTCGTCTTCCCATGGTTGAAACTTATAGGTGATGTTTTGTGCTAATAATATCCCAATCAAAATATCAAGGCAAGGTTATAATAAATAGTGTACAAGCAGAATTAATATTTTCTAAGTTACATTTAATATTTGCCGGCAAACAATATTAATCATCACCCCATAATTAATTATATTTTAAACGGTATGTTATCAAACAAGTGCATAGAGTCGAAGATTTTATCTACTTCACTATAAATTAATGAACTGTAACCTTTATCAGCACACAATTTTTTCAAACTTTTAATGGTATTGTTTAACCTTCTGTTAAATAATGTTTTAATAACTTCATTCTCACACTTTGATTTTATAGCAAAACAGTTAAAACACTCATTAGGAATAACAATATATTGTAGTATATTCAGTACAAATAAATAGCTTTCAGGGGAGGACTTTCCCATCAAACGCTTCAGGCAGTTTCTATAGATTTCAACACAATTGTGTCAGTAAATTGTTGCCCATAATGATATTGTTTTCTGAAACAGAAGAGGAATATACAATGCTATGTAAAGTTGTCATGTGTCTAACCTACCACGTAACATAAATATAAATAAATGAGTGAACGCGGCTAGTAACTCAGTGAAACGGCCAAATGACGGTTGAGCACTTGGATAGCGTAGGTGTTTTGGAGCGTAGATAATTATTAGATTGATTTAGGTTAGAGACGAAAGGAAGAAGTTGTAGTAGTACACGTAACTAATATAATAAGCAAAGTCTGAGCGCCACAAGCTTTAATAAGAGAAAATTATGATTTTATGAGCGAGAGCCTCATAAACCTTGAAACGGGAAGAAAGAAAGCAATATGAAACGCATGACAAATACCCTGATAACCTTATATTAAATCAATTTGACCAAATGGTTATCACAGACCAACATAAATAATTAACAATTAATAATTCATCACAGGCCAAGGCAAGTTAATTAAATATGCAATTAAACAATTCCTTCTAAACCCACAAAAAATTAATAATTAATATTTCACACCCAATCAAATACGCAGGCAAGTTAATTTTATATCTATGTTGAAAATTCTTTTTGAGCAAACAAAAATATAAAAGTTAAAAATCTTTGAAACTGCCTTCCCTGGCAGTTTTAAAGATTTTTAACTTTTATATTGGGTTTGTTTGAAAGTACTTGCAAGGGTTAGCCTGAAAAGGAGAAATTCAAACTACCTAGTTATATTTTGAACTAAACTCTTTTTGATTGACCCCTTATAAATAATCGATAGTAATATAGTTATGTAAAATATTTCAAAACACATACTTAAATCTAAAAGAGTAATTTAAAATAATTATGTTTTCCCGCTTGTAAATGTTACATAAATACTGCAAAAAAATGACAAGAATACAAGGACACCGGTATATGATAGTAATTAGATTAACAGCTTCTGCGCAAATGATAGATAATGCTCGTAACTCGTGACAATATAAAATGGATCGAAATATTAACATAACTGTTTCGGGGTGGTTCTAGAAATCATAGAAAAGTAAGCAAGAATTAGGCTATTTTAACCAATCCAAAACAATTAACGTTACGGAAGTTTTTAATACAAAAAAATCACAGACATTTTAGTAATTCTTGACTTGTGAGGGATATTAGATTGCAATACACACTATAACCTTTATCTCAGTTCAAAACAAGTATAAACAAAAAAAATTTTAATAAGGTCACTGCTGTCTATGGAGGTATCGTTTATTAAAACACACTTTTAGGTTGTAGCAGTACGTTGTATACGAAACAAAAGGCAGTGTTGTTGATTATAAAGATCTATCGTACCCACTTTTGCATTGTTATAAGGAAGGTTGTAATGCGGCCCTTACTTTTAGTGCCAAATGTAATGACCCTTTGGTTCTGTTTAACTTTTACTAATATGCGCCCTTCTGGTTTGGTAACCCAGCGCGGTTTTACTTTGCCTCGGCTTTGCTCAATCGGGTTTATTTTATAAACGGGGTGTGGTTCGTAGTGATTACCGGATGGGCTTAACACTGTACACTTAAATAAAATTCGTAAAGCATTTTTAACATGTATATTAAATAAATATTTACAATAAACTAAAATATGTATTGTTAATTAACAAAATGGGTATCGTAGAATCTCTGTGTCCGGGTCCTGGTGTCACTGTCTACGTATTCGCTTCTGTGAACAAAAATAGTCTTTTTACATCTATTCCTTACCTAAGAGATACAAATTTAGGATACGGTCCTGTATGTACGGTAGCGAGAGTGTTGTTCGATGCAGTGGTTGCTCGAAGCGCCAGCGCATTGAACTCGATTCGTTTGAGAAAATCGATATCGTGTTTGTATGCCAGTAACTCTGAAGCGCTGAAGCAAGGATGTTCTACTCTCTGGAAGTAATATACGCGAAATACACGCGATGTATCGGGACGGGTTTTTCTCTAATTATAACCGGATTAATGTAGGCAATCAGATTGGTTATATAACTAAATTAATTACTGATCTCTATACTCGGTTTAAATATTTATAATTAAGCAAGGGAACAACATACTTAATATTAAACGATTCTAATATGATTACGGAAAGATCGAATAATCCACGTATTCCACTTTATGTACAATCGTTCTCGCACTAGGTGTTTGCGAGGGTTATATTTATATACAAATTTATACTACAGGTTATGGAGGTATTCCTCTACTATTCAAAGACACCGTGTATGGCTATGGCGTTATTGTTTTAGTTTGTAGGTGGTGTAGGATATGTATGTATTTCTAGCGGGTTTCAGTAATGCTCAGAAGACGTAGGCGATGACCCGTCTTTACTGGATATACTAGGAAAGGTCGCAGGTCTGTACAGCCCTGTAACAACCCTCTACCCTCAGGTGGTGACGAGATACGTTGGGATCTACCCTGCGTGCCTCTAGGTGTATGTGTATAACTCCTGGAGCTCAGCCCGGAATTATTTACGATCTGTGGTGTATTTTGTAGTGGTGAGTTACGTCGGGATCTACCCTGCGTTCCTCTAGGTGTTTGTGTGCTTTGTATAACTCCTGGAGCTCAGCCCGAAATTATTTACGGTCTGTAGTGTATTGAGTGTAAATTGTCAGAATGTATAACTTTACAACTTACGTGTCTCTCAATAGCAGTACAGAATTGAACTTTAGGTTGCCCGATCGCGAAGGACTCTTCGTCGGTGAACAACAGGTCGGTGCTTACGCTAAGCAAACGGAGCGGCTGCGGCTACTGGTTTCTGGAACGGTACGGGGGCGGCTGCTGGATATCGGCTTGACGGGAATCTACTTCGATTCATTCTCTTATTATGCGCGTCGCGAGTTTATAAAGGGGTATCGGTGGGCGGCTTCGCGGCTACCGTGCGGGGAATACCGTTACATGATTGGTTAAAATCGTTCTGACGTGCAGAAACTTACGGTTTCTTAGTAATACACGTCAGCAGTGATGAATAAATTATTTGTTGTGCAATATCGCGTAAACTTATGAAATCTTACATACAGGATGGTCCGCACCTAATTTATTCTAAAACATATAGGACTCTGGTTCTTTACAAGGTATAATATAATTAGAATAGTCTGACCTTGTCCGATGAGTAAATAACCTCTATCTCTGGCTAACCGCAAGATTCACCCTTCGTTACGGTGTGTGTTGGCGAGTATAGGTTAGAACGATACTACCTCAAACATCTAGTTAAAGCGTGTAACAATACGCAAGCAAGAAAGACCGGAAGCAAGAAGAAGAAGCTCTATGATGTATGTCGAGCTTCAAGAAGTTTTACGTTTTGTTTTTTTTTCCTTTGTAGAGACATGTAGAAATACATAAACTATGAAAATATCTCTCGTAATCCGAAGATGGCTTCGATTTAAAACAAGAAAAGAGATTTTTCTTAAGAAAGCTCAATTTCATCCAAAATGGCTAACTCAACACGTTATTCAATCAAATTTTATTATCATATTCATTGTTACCAAAACTATTGTTGTTAAAATGTTAAATATACCATTTCCAATAAAATGTAAATTAATGATACCATCTAACGGCAATTCAGCCAAGTAACAGATATATGTAAGTAAATTATCTTTGAACTAACCAGAACCCTGGACATTACCTAGATGGCGCTAGTATGAACTTTTGAGAAACTAAGCGCAACATAATCTATAAAGGACCTTTATGTAATTTATAAAGGTAAAACAGTATATGCCAAAAATTCAGATAAGTTATGTTAATGAAACAAATGAGTAAATACTAAATCGACAAACAAAAGTTTTCAATCTAAAGGCAATTTTTCGAATAATAAATAAGGAGAACGTGAAAGATCCGATATCGATGTTACAAAGTTATATCTCCATGATTTAGTATCATAGCAACTATACCGTCCCTTTACTAAACATATGTCCTTATATTTACGTACATTTTTCCTCAGTTTTACAAAAAGACTACGAATAATTAATTTATAGACATTTTTGTCAAATTCAGCTTGCGATTACTGACGCATGGTGGTATTTAAATTGATATATTTTTTTACCATGGGGATTGCTTAAAACATAATATACGGTTTACTTTTACCAAATTCAAGGTATATTTTAAATGTACTTTCAAATTTCTGCAATGAATTACGTCATTACGTTTTAGATACAACGTAAGCAATATTTTTTTTAATTTTGGAATTTGAATCAGGTACAGGTGGAACCATATATTTGAGTGCCACTGGTAGATATCTGTGACTCTATGGGATAGTCTAAATCGCAGTTGGTTATATAATCAATTTCTGAGTCGTCAGGATGGTTTATCAAATACAAAGCTTCAAAATTAGCTTTGTCCACAAAAAAAAAGTCACCAAATGGTCAAAATTCTGACATAGCCGCACGATAATAGCTAATTACATCGTAGTACGTTAAATACACACTTTTAGAAGTAGGATCAAATTTGATTCCCATGTACTTATTGTTAGTTTTAGCCGCACCACCTCTAAGTCCTCTTTCAATAAACATTGGCATATTAATCTCTGTAAATAGTCCTAACTTTACTTGTGTAATTTTCAGCATAGCGTTGAATGCTAAACCGAAAGCTGTACAATAGTGCAGCTGATCAAGTTTCTAAGTACTTAAACAAGTTTGTCGAATATCTTAAAAAATGTCAGCTAAAAGTAGAATATCTATTTTTAGATACAAAGCTGAGTATTTCCCCAACGATTCAATATTAAATTTGTTCCAAACGTTAACTGCATGTGCAAAACTCGCATCATCGATTCCTTCATTATTAAGATGGCCGTAAGATGCTTCCTTGAGGAGGGGGGCGTCGAATGTATTCCAAGTATCAATATACCCATAGGGAAACGCACCTTTGTGAACAGCATGGCATCGATGTGTTAAAAAAACTAAAATTAAAAGGATTTGTAAAACTTTAGAGTGATATAAGTGCAAAAGTATAAAGATAATGAAATAAACTTACTTAATCAAGTGCTCCAAAAGTGCTCACATCAAATTTAACATTACAAGTGTAAATTTTATGGAAAAACTGAGGTTATACCAGAAAGTTATCGAAACTTGAGATATAACTTGTGTTAAAATGGACATTTCAGATTGGAAATAGGCGCATTCCTATGTAGTTTGAGTCACTGATTCCATTTCTGTTATTAGTTTTTCTGTGGAACATAGAATAATTTAGTTTTAAGTAAAAATAGTTTTTAAAATTAGGTATGAATCACAGTTTTTGATAAATTTGAAATGTTAAGCTATTGTAGCTGTTGAAAACCAACTAAAAGAACATGATGTTAATATGTCAGTTTACAATCGTTTTTAATTTAATAGAAATTGAGGTTAGTACGTTGAATAGTGATGTCATTTAATTTCACATGTATTTGGATGTGAAGGATAAAAAAGGGTCTGTGTACAAGGCTGGATATAGTGCATTTGAATATTAAATTTATAATTCAGTATTATTTGAATAGAAAAAAAATACTTACCTTATATTTAGCAATTGCACCATTTATGTTGTTCATATACAATTACAAAGGTTATCTATGGAACTCGCATGCGCGTAACTTGCAAAATAGCTACTTATAATGCTCAATATCTATACAACATTAATATCACACATATTTTGAATCATTAATTATTTATAATTGAATTTATTTTGGAAGAAATTAAAGTAAAAGAATATAGATTTAACTAAACATGCTATTGAACCCTAACCCCAGTACGAATACCGGCGATAAAGCTAGTCGAGGCAAGTATAACTATGAGATGTCTTAATATTTCATCAAATATTTTGATAATGGCGCCCAACAATTAAACATATATTAATGCTGGCATTTCAATAAAAAATTATATTACAAGTAAATTTCAATTATTATAATCAAATAATCATTACATCACAAATGAATTTATGCTCAGCAACGTGTGGCACAATTAATTTTATCTAAAAGTTATATTCATTGTAATATATATATATATATATATATATATATATATATATATATATATATATAAAGGCAGTCACATTAATGATTCAGAAAGTAGTAACCCTCATTACAAGTTCCTTTAATGACAGATAGTAAATTAAATTATTGTATCGGGTGAGTCATTACGGAAGGACGCCGGCTATATCCCAGAAACCGCTTATGTTACGACTTCCAAAAAAAAATTCTCTAGCTTTTTAATCAAACTTAACTTTTTAACGAATAGCGCAAAAAAGACCTTTCCAACGAAATATTACTTTTTAAGATTCGATGACTGGTTCCGAAGATAATTACGTGTTTGTCTGACAACTTTCGCAGCTCCCCCTACGGAAAACCTGTGAAGTTAGAGAAAAACTTCTTATACAAAAAATGGGTAAAATTGTCCCAAAAATACAACTACGATATTTCCAATATACCTTTTCCTTAAGTTTCTGTTACTTATTAGACATTTTTTAATTTACTACATCAGTTACGCCACCTAGCGGTCTATTTACAAACTTTAAAATTATTTCCAGCATTTTCTCTTGGCCACATTTACTGAAGAATTTTTTTTTAGAAGTCGTAACATAAGCGGTTTCTGGAATATAGCCAGCGTCTTTCCTTAATGACTCACCCGGTACATGTGTTGTGATTAAGTTAAACCAGTAAATCACACTGTAGCCAAGTCTATACCAAAAACCAATCAAACAGATATCTGCAATTTCTAAAATTTTTGGTCACCGTTGTGAGCAACTTTAAAATTAACTGAGAATTGGTCCTGTAATTAATAATTTACCGGAAGAAAAACAAGTCTTGTTTACAGAAAAGTGGTTTGCGTCTTGGATAAAATGCCGGGCTACTACTATTGTAGTAGAGACCTTGTTAGAAGTTTTAACCTCTACTGAATTGTGTCAATTACTAGTGAATGGCGTTTTTTTTTAATTTGTCAATTATGAAATTCAGGGCAGCAATAATTTAATCATTTGATTTTCTATTAGCATAATCTAATTAAATTAACTTTTAAAGCTTCCCACGAAATACTTTTAGAAAGAAAGTTTATCTAAAATTTAATGATCTATGGAACAGGTTTCTATACATTTTGAATCAAAGTTGATAATTTTTGATATATTCGCACAAGGTACTTTAGAAACCATTCGTGTCTGTTTAAGGCACGAGTGTCTCGCGACAGTAAAATATTTGGTCATTGAGATAACGCAGCCTCAATCTGCCTAAAAAATGGACATAAAGGAAAACCTAAAATCTACGGTAGAGTATCGTAGCTCGAATCCTAGATTACAGCAGATTTTAGTTTTCCATATTTATCTCGACGACAGCGTAAACTTTCGCGAGACAGACGTGTTTAAGGCTAATTTAGTACCGTACAAAAAACTTGAAAAAGATTATAATTCAATTTGAGGCATTCTTTAGTAAAAGTTTTTTCTGAGGCTAAGTAAACCTTAAACAAAAGTACTGTATATACTTACCTTTTGCAAATATATCGTTTTCAAAATTATTTATTTTAAGCCAGTTTTCTTACTGAAACTGAAAGAGTACTTCAAAAAGAGCATCTAATGTACCATGTGTGAATAAATAAAAACTATCAAATTTGGAGTACAAAAGTGCAAATATAGTCTGTAAAAATAAAGATTTTCTATTTCGGCTTAGCGCTTTATTACTCTGAGACATTGGGAATATACAGCCGTTTCTTTCTAACGTTTGGGTTTCAATAGAAACGTACGCGACTTAAGTGAAAGCGTAAATTACCTGCTCAACGACTTAAGACCGCTCGCGAGAGGTAAACACAATGGAATTTTAATTCTATTCCAGAAGTTATAAAACGTTTTGAACGATTTTTAATTTCAACTATGTTGCAAAGTTTTTTTGTGTGTGGATGCAGAGGTTTATTACTTAATATAATTCATTTATTAATTTCGAAATTTAATATCTGGAAAAGTATTTGAGATACCGGAATATTGAATTCAGTACCGAACTGAGTTCTTTGAAAACGTTTGGTAACTTTTGGAATAGGATTACATTTCCATTGTCGCGAGAAAGAAACGGCTGTATATTTCCAATGTCACAGAGTAATAAAGCGCTAAGCCGAAATAGAAAATCTTTATTTTTACAGACTATACCTATTTTAAGAATAATTTAACTGTAGTTATAATCAAAGATTTTTCTAGAGTAACAAATAAATCCTTAAAAAACGTTTATGCGAGTCCAAAAAATATAGATATCTTGAAAATAAACTTTAAGCTATATTTAGGATTTTTCGAAGGTAAAACATTACTCCTAACAAAAGTACCTTTTATGAATGTGTCAAAAACTATCCAGCTTAGAGCAGTGTAGAGATCTTTTTAAGGATAATTCAGCTTTAAAAACTGTTCTATACTAGAGTCAAGTGTAACTATGTAGATAAGTAATCGAAAAGTATATGGACTTTTTTAAAGATAATTCAATTTTAAAAAATTTTCATTTATCGACTTATTCAGTAGGAAACTAAATAAGCCAAATGGTACGACAATAAAATTAGAATGAGACATAATTGCATAGGAAATTGAAAAGTAAATTGTACGCAGTTGACTAGAGACTGACTTAATTGCCGTATAGCATAAATGCATCTAGTTAATTTTGAAGCTAAACTACCCAAGTTAGTTTGCTATCTAAAATAACCCCCAAGAAAGTTGCTCAATAAGTATACGTATCTAGGTTACATTTTAAAGAAAATATCATCGTTTGCGTTTTATATTGATTGAGATGCAACTGATGTGCAGAAAACTAATCAAATGCATTTGTTTGTGTTTGGCTACTTTGGTTTATTAATGCACGTAAATTATTTACACCAAGATGAAAGTGGTACCATCTGTAAATTGAATAACATTTGCATCCCAGGACACTGCCCTGGGGAACCCCAACTTTATTAGGCATCCTTCTAAAATGTTCATTACAGTAAACTGTTTGATATCTGTTGTTTAAATACGATTCTATTAGTTTTAAGCTATTAGAATCAAAATTATAGGTATTTAGTTTGTGAAGGAATATTTTATGCGAAACACAATCAGATGCCTTTGAGGGGTCTAAGAAAAGTGTAAGTAAAATTATCTACTACTGTTTGATTAAAGTCACATATTGTTGCTACGGTACTTCTATTTTTTCCGAAACCTAATTACTTATCATTAAACAAAATATTCCGTGGTTTGCAAAGCAAGTACTTTCTCAAAAATCTTAGAAAGTATGGGAAAAATGGCAATCGGTCCTAAAACTGGTTGAGTAATTTAAATTACCTTTTTTAACGAGGATATTACGGAAGCAATTTTGAGTTTATCAAGAAACACACACCCTAGTATGTATATTATTTAGTTTTGTGATAGGACTTGCTAAGCTATGTAGGGGAAGGGCGGGCAAACTAAAATGGGCGAGCAAAGTAGAATTATTGTTTAAATTATGAACTATTTCGAGGTCTCAGATCCTAGTGACATGATTCAATAACATTTCAATAGTTGGTAGTACAATATGTATCATGGCTGCCGTGCATGCCGTTCAGTCTATGTATGTACTCAATTTTTGATTTCATATCAAATTTTGTAAGATTAAAGAAAAGTTGTGAAAGAAATAGGTAAGAGATTGATTGGTCTTTATGCATGCTATTCATTTAGGTACTTACTTGGACTATGTAGTACATTTTTCCGTGAAAATATATTATCTTCTTTCCGTCGGATGAAAACGGTTTGTTTTTGTTTTGTTTCAAAATTGGCGGGCAAAGTGAAAAACCGAGCTTGCGGGCAAAGTGAAATATTTCACATTGCCCGCAAGAGCGAGATAGGTGAAATTGAAAAGTCGCTGTTTTTTCTCATTCACATTTTGGTCCCTTCCAGAATCAGATGGTCCATAAATATACTAGAAAAACAACCGAGCAGTCCTGGGAAGTGGAAGCCAGGGAAGCTGCTCTAGCTGCTCACCAGCCTGGATTGTCAATAAATGCGGCCGCTCGCCAACACAACATTCCAGTTGCCACGCTCTTTCGTCGTCTCAAAAAGCCTGATTAGGAAAAAACCCTGAAAAGGTTGGGAAGGTACCGTTGTGTAATTACGAATGAACAAGAAAACTTCTCGTAAAACACATACTAAGAATGGAGGAAAGACTATTTGGAATAACTGTATCAGACCTCAAGTCACTCTCATTCCAATACGCTGAAAGAAATAATATCAGTAATAACTTAAATAAAATCAAACAGGAGGCAGGAAAAGACTGGGTCAAGTTTTTCCTCAAACGAAACCCTGAACTTTCACTCAGGTTTCCCGAAAAAACATCGGCAGCCAGGAATTCAGCCTTCAATGCGGTAAATGTTAATCGCTTCTTCGACTTGCTTGATGGTCTATATGAAAGACACAACTACCCTCCCAACCGCAAATACAATTGTGATGAAACCAGTATATCTACAACCTCAAACAAGCGCTCAAAAATCATTTCCAAATAAGG
Organism: Vesta saturnalis; assembly: GCA_036346205.1. Classification (NCBI taxonomy): domain Eukaryota; kingdom Metazoa; phylum Arthropoda; class Insecta; order Coleoptera; family Lampyridae; genus Vesta; species Vesta saturnalis. The sequence goes on along the minus strand of JARFJB010001721.1, from coordinate 3,692,600 downwards.
TAAGAAACAGGTCGGTGTCTTATCCTCAGCAGAAAGGGGGATATTGGTGACCGGCGAAATATGCTTCAATGCCACAGGCGAATACATACCACCAGCTTTAATGTTTTCCAGGGTGCGCCACAACGAGAGATTTGAGAAAGGTGTTCCCCCCAACACTGTAATCTTTACACATCCCAGTGGATGGATGCAATCGGACTTATTCGCCGAATGGTTTGCCTACTTTTTGAAATTTGCAAAACCAATAGCCGACGACCGTGTTTTCCTAATTCTGGATGGGTATGCAACCCAAATCAAGAACATTGATATGTTATGTGCAGCAAAAGAACATTTCGTGGACATCCTTGTTCTTCCACCACACTGCACACATCGATTGCACGATCCACGACATTGGATATCTTTTTGGAGAAGCGTATTTGAAGGCAGCCACCCTGCAAAATGCCATATCTGGATTCAAGAAAATTGGGATTTACCCTTTCTGTAGGATTTTTGACGCAAGCGACTTTGCAGCTGCGCAAACGACAGACCGCTTGCTTGCTCAACAGCAACCTTCAGCTTCAACAAATCGAAGTAACCTAGACTCTTACAAAATTGTCTTGCCCCCGCGGCCACTTGAAGGCATGGTTGTTTCTCTACATAACATTCTGCCCATTCCTTAAGTCGGTTCTATCAGTGGTGAAGTCACACCAAAGAAACGTCGTCGGGGCTGCACAGCGATTGCGACTTCAACACCTTTTATTGAAGAGCTGAAACAACTCAAGACTCCAAAGTCCGAAAGCAATTAGTTCCCGAAAGTGACGACGACAGTGAGAGCTTAGCCGACGAAATCAGTCTTCATAGTGATACTGTTAGTAGCCCTGAGTTTGGAGAAACACCAGAACTTGCTGCCCAAGTTCAGATAGAAAGCCTCAGTGAAGGGAACTGGGTTGGAGTAAGCTACAATGGCACTCCTTTCCTGGTAAAATAGTTCGACGTGAGCCTGGTGGCTTCTTGATACATTGGAAAAAACCAATAAATAAAAAAGAAGATGTGGTGATTTATGATTTTGATGATATCTTCTTTTATTTCACTTTGCCCCCTAAAAAATTTCACTTTGCCCTCAGTGTGGCGGGCAAAGTGAAAATTTAGAACCTCTATGGATTTAAATTTTTTGAAGTCTAACCTAATTACTTATGCAACTCATACCTACACCACGTCAAATAGAAGGATATACCTCACACATGTGAGGTGATCAAATTTTTAACTGAGCTCTGATAGCTTTGAGGAGTGATCAAACATTAACTATTCCACTTTGCCCGACCTTCCCCTACATTACGTTAAATAACAGACCAAACGTGTCCTTCGTTTTGGTATTTTTTAAGGATTTAATAATATCTCGGACATGATTGATTAATACAACCTGAAGTTTTTGTGTTTTAGACAATCAGAGCTATTGTTAACTAAATGTGAGTTAATAGTAGGCAAATAATGGTAAATAATGTTATTAGCAGTACTAAGGAAGTAATCATTAAATTGATCAGCAGATATATCACTATTCTCTTTTAGAATCGTTATATGCTGTTTTTAAAGTAAGGTCGAAATTGTAAGTTTGTATCATACTTAGTCTTGAACATCTTTGCGTTTATTCATTTTTTAAGTATAACTTCTTGAATAATACAATACTAAGAAGATTTCTTATTAATTAACACTTTAATGCAAATTTTATTAGCATACTTTTAACAGATATAGATTTATTTACAAATCTAATTATGCTCATTACCATGAGCATTAGCACGGTTATGATGAGGATCATTACCATGGTGAAATTGATGTCCATGATGTGAATTGCCTCCACCGATACGTTGGGCAATCAATCCGTCATCGAGATGGTGCCTATTATGATCACTCGCTTGATCAGCGTTGACCATACAGAGCAACGCTATTCCAACTAAACAACACATCTAAAATACATCTTATTAAATTATATTAAAACTAACAAAAATGTCTTACCATTAAACTACGCATAATGCTTCCAGTGTGTAACAACAAATACTCACGATTGAATGTTTTGCACTCAGAAAAAGGATGAAATTTATACAAACTATTAATGACATACTTTGAATAGTAACAATACGTCCGTAAAAAAAAACAATTAAAGATAAATGGTTCGAAACCATTAAAACTGTAATTTTATGCACATAAATGAGATCGATTTGCTTAATAACCAACTGTACACAATACTTGTAATTAATATTTTATTAAGAATCATAGTAGAAAAACAATGATTTCATTTTATGTTATTAGTTTCTAGGTAATAGGAAAGGATAAACATTAAAAGATCATTATATCATATTGTATCAATTTATATTTTCCATGCGCAGTATGAAGTCATGCGAGGCTGGATTCATAGATAAGGTAAAATGGTACACAGATGATATACAATGTGATCCAATTTCGTTAGGATTAAATGAGCAACTTTCGTATTAATGAAGATAAACGAAAACCGCTAAAGCACCTTTCCGTAATTCCTCTGTTTGGGCTTATTCCATTACGTTAACAAAAATCAGTTATTGTCTTGCGTTTTGCACGGGGGATAAAAAAAAATGACCGTTTTTTTTTGTTAAGTTGAAATGGTCATCTGGATCAGTTGGCCAGGAACGCAGTTACAGGCGTCGACTAACCCCTCAGTCCACAATTCTGCTCATACTCGCAAAAATAGTTTCTGGACATGTAATACAAATTTTTGTGAAACCGCTATTCATTAAACATATTTTCAAAAATTTGTTTGGTCACAATGTCATATTTTAAGTTATGTTGGCAGCATTGAACATCTACATGTCAAATGGCTCTATTAGCTGTCAGTAAATGTTAATGTTAAATATGATTAAGGAAATGAACAGGTGCACAACAATCTGAATAAATTCATCACAGAATAATCAGAATAATGAATTACGTAGAAGCTTACGGCTTGATAAAGTTTTATACGCCGTTATATTTCAATTTTGCGCCATTGCCGTTATTTTTGCAGAAATTAATTTTTTTATTTTATTTTGCCACCATAATGTTCTTTATACGCCCCCAAATGCGGGCGTAATGTGGTCTTTATAGCACGGAAATGTCATTGTTGCTAAGCAGCATGATTGACAGTAAATACATGACATGATAAGTTGAAAGAATTATTTTCGTACTCTTTTATGTATAAATATTTCGATTTACTTGGAATTATTATTGCCTGGGCGGCCCCAAATTCATCTAAAATTTCTTGTGAATAAGTTTTTGCGTTTTCACGTTCCATTTTAGAATGCAAATTATTTACAAACAAACCGTACCTTAGCAACAATTTAGCAATATCACAGTATCTTAGTAACAACAAATTAGCCTACTGTCGACTTTATTTCACTGCATTTGCATTTAAAAACTTGCTGAAAATACTGAATATAAAAGCCCTCCGCTTCGCGACGGGCTTTTAACATTCCCTCAAGCCATAATCTTCTGATTATGCCCTTAATACATAAATATCTATTCTTATGCGGTAATTAGGCGACCATACGCGTCGTTAAAATAAAATTTTGAGACCCCAGAACAACAAGATGTGAAAATTACATCGACGCGGCTAAGTTTACTTTCTGTAGTGGATATATTCAGATGTGTTTTTGTGTACCTGTTTATTTCCCTAATTATATTTAACCCATTTACTTGCATTATGAATACACTAAATTTTGTTTAATATTAACTTAATTGGATCCTACATCTTACTAACTTTAACCGTCAGTGAACTTGCTTATGAAAATGTAAACTTTCACCATTATCACTCATTATAAAATACTTATCTTTTTTGGGGTTTTTTAATGGTGTAATTTAAATTATACAATCTAAACGTTTTGATAACACTTATAGTTATCTTCGTCAGAAGTAATATTTGTTAAAAATTATTAAAGATGTTGTAAACAATTTTGTCAAAGTTGAAAAATTAAAACATAAATATCAGCCTGCTATTAATGTAACAGTTTGAGAAACGTATAAAGCCAACTATAAAATTAAATTTTAGTAAAGAATAACTAAGTGATTAAAAGTCAAATATTGTTAAACTGCCTTAAAGATGACAAATCAGAACACTCTCTACGGCGAAAGCTAACAATGAAATTTGTCAGCCAAAAATCACATTTAACAAAATTTAATCGAGTTATGATGTAAGTGTAAAGTTGTGAAAAAACTTCAATTTGAAAATGATAGAAGCATTCACAAATCCAAACATCACATCAAATAAAATAACCCAGTTAAATCTAACAAAGAGATATCTTTATCAATAAGTGGAAGTGTTATTAACAATGAAAGCATAATGCAGAACGTTTTTTGTAATTTTTTATTTTAATCTAATTTCAACTACTTATGTTAAATTATAGTGCTATGGTAATTTAACATATAATTGGTAAAGCATTAGCTTCAAGGTCTAAGAAAAACATAGCAAAAAAACCTAGACATACCAAAAGTTAAAATTAAAATTAAAATTAAGACGTATCATTATGCTTTTTTTTTAATTATAAGATGCCAAAACCTATTTAAACGGAGATTTTCTTCTTGTCTATTAAAATTATTAGGGTGTTTATATATTTCAATAGCTTCACGTTGTAAACGAACATAATAATGAGTTTGTCTTGACAATATTTCCATATTGTCAAATTGAATGTCATGATTTAGATTATTTAGGGCAAGGTCAGCCACAGCAGACCTCTCTGGTTGACCTAATCTACAAAATTTCATATGTTCTTTGCGTCTTGTATCAAAGCTACGTTTAGTGGTTCCGATGTATACTTTTCCACATGAACAAGATAACTTATACACTCCGGAAGATGATAAAGGGTTTGACACATCTTTAGGTGATCTTAAATGTTCTTTAATTTTTCTTGTAGGTTTAAAAATAGTCCTAATGCCATATTTAATTAGGATTTTTTCAATTCTATTTGTAACATTAGCTATAAAAGGAAGAAAAGCAGTACCAACATTAAGAACTGGTTTTCCTTTAAGGTTACGCCAAGAAGGTGTAATAACATTATTAATATCTGTAAGTGAATATCCATTATCTTGTAAGGGTTTTCTTAAATATTTATATTCATCCTTCAAAAATTCAGGGTCACAAATTCGTTTTGCTCGATCTATTAAAGATTTCATTACACCAATTTTTTTTTGACGTGGATGGTGGTTGGATAATTTATGAAGGTATCTATCAGTGTGTGTCGGCTTTCTGTAAAGCTTAAAAGATAGTGAATTATTATCTTTAGATATTAGTATGACAAGAAATGCTAAGCTTCCATTAGTTCCTTTTTCCATGGTAAACTGAATACTAGGATGTATACCATTTATAAAAACCAAAAACTCATGCAGTGCTTCTTCTCCATGTCTCCAAATAACAAATGTGTCATCTACATATCTATACCAAACTGAAGGTTTTTTAGGTGTATTTTGTAACGCTAATGTTTCAAATTTTTCCATATAAAAATTAGCTATAACAGAACTAAGGGGACTACCCATTGCTACACCATCAAATTGTTCATGAAATTTACTATTCCACTGAAAATAAGTTGTAGTAAGACAGTGCTGAAAAAGAATGGAATTGGAAAAAGATGATCAATGTATTCAATAGTTTCTTTTACAGGCACTTTTGTAAAAAGTGAAACAACATCGAAACTAACTATTATATCACCCTCTTCAATTTTGAAACTATGCATTTTTTCAACAAAGTCCCCAGAATTTTTAATGTAATGGGATATTTTTCCTATATGAGGTTGAAATAAAAAAGTAAGATGTTTTGCAAGGCTATATGTAGGAGAACCAATTGCACTAACAATAGGCCTTAAAGGAATATTAGGTTTATGAATTTTTGGTAAACCATATAGTTTTGGTGAAATAACTTCAGAGATAGTTTCTTTTTATTTCTTCAGGAATAGATGATAATTTAATCAGCTCTTTAGTTTTTAAAAGAAACTTTTTTGTTGGATCTTTTGGTTTTCACGATAAGTTTCTAGTCCCAAGAATTGTTCTATCTTAATGCTATAATCGTTCATATTTAATATAACAGTTGCATTAGCTTTATCTGATTTTAATATTATTATACTTTCATTGCGTTTAAGATCAAGTAAAGCACGTCGTTGACGAAAGGATAAGTTGGTCTTTGGAGGTTTTGTTTTACGTAATATGTTAACGGTGTTATATCTAACTTCATTAGCAGCATCAAATGGTAATAATTTAATGGAGTTTTCGACGTTGGAAATTATATCTTCAAATTACTCTTGGTGTTATCGCAAAATTTCCTCCTTTAGATAGCGCTTCAATAGGTATGTCTAGGTTTTTTGCTGTGTTTTTCCTAGACCTTGAATCAAATGCTTTACCAATTATATGTTAAATTACCATAGCACTATAATTTAACATAAGTAGTTGAAATTAAATTAAAATTAAAAATTACAAAAAACGTTCTGCTTTATGCTTTCATTGTTAATAACACTTCCACTTATTGATAAAGATATCTTTTTGTTAGATTTAACTGGGTTATTTGATTTGATCTGATGTTTGGATTTGTGAATGCATCTACCATTTGCAAATTGAAGTTTTTTCACAACTTTCCACTTACATCATAACTCGATTAAATTTTGTTAAATGTGTTTCTTGGCTGACAACTTTCATTGTTAGCTTTCGCAGTAGAGTGTTCTGATTTGTCATCTTTAAGGCAGTTTAACAATATTTAATTTTTAATGACCTAGTTATTCTTTACTAAAATTTAATTTTATAGTTGGCTTTATACGTTTCTCAAACTGTTATATTAATAGCAGGCTGATGTTTATGTTTTAATTTTTCAACTTTGACAAAATTGTTTACAACATCTTTAACAATTTTTAACAAATATTACTACTGACGAAGATAACTGTAAGTGTTATCGAAACGTTTAGATTGTATAATTTAAATTACACCATTAAAAAACCCCAAAAAAGATAAGTATTTTATTATAACTTACTTGTTTACCCTTAAACACATTTTACGTTATAAAATAGTTACTAAATATTCTAATATACAAATTCCTACTAAATTTTAAAACCCATCATCGTTATAAATGTATAAGGTTGCTTATCAACTCCAATGCAGTAATTGGGCACCAGTTATGCGTTATTTACGCAAAACGCCCCATAATTAGTACATAATTAACGCGCAAGGAAAGATTCATTTTCTTTCTACCCTTACAACTGGAAAGTCAGCCTTAGCGACGTAATTTTTGCACTATCTTGCTTCTTCTAGGGCTGCAAAATTTTATTTTAACAGCGAATAATGGTGGCCTAATTACTGCATAAAAAAATTGATTTATGCGGAAGTTTACGGCTGTGAAACTAACCGTGTAAATTTTGCAATACACTCATTTTCTATACGGATGGAAAGTGTTATATCAACGGTGCAAAGCAGCGCATAGTTTGCGCCTAATTACTAAAAAAATTGCACGACTGTGAATTCAGCCTTGTCGATATATTCTTTACAATAACTTGTTTCCTACAAGAGTAGAATGGGGTCCGTACAGGATAAATTCTTTTATAATTTCAAGCCCGTACAGTGAGTGGGAATGAGATGGAAAGTGTGTGGGACTGAGATGAGTGAGAGTGAATAATTAAATGAATGAATAATTAAAAGCCCACGCCCACTTTTATCTGATTGATCGTGCGCGTGCATACTGATCAGGTTGAGGGCTGTAATTGGAGTACCTAAGGGTAGCCCATGCCCCCTGGTTTCTGATTGGTGGCGGCCATTTTTGTTTTGTTGGTAATTTTGTGGGCGTGGCTTGTCGGCTATATTTGGTTTGACGGCATGGCGGGGAAGTTGGAATAGTATTCTAATAAGACTCCTGAATTTGTTCTCGGGGTCTTGCCCCTTGGCGGGATCCAGAGACTCCGCCCAGACCCTGTACTCTGATCAATCAATGAAATCAATCGCAATCAAATCAACCAATCAAAATCAACCTTAATCAAATCTATCTGAATCTAGAAATTAATTCAATAATTAACATAAAGTAATTATTTTCTGGATTTCCCCGTTATGTAACCACAATAACATCCTTTCACTATTCAAATATCTCTGAAGTAGGTAAGATTGGAGACTTTTGGAACACACCACAATTCCAAGGCCCAAACATTTTCAAGGTTATCACAATTTCAAGGTTCAAGGTCGCGAAATAAGTAGGTCATGTTTATACACAACTTTCCCAAGGTCAAATATTTCTAAGATTACCACAGCTCCAAGGTGAAACAACATGAGTAGGTCACTAACACTCAACACTTTCTCAAGGCTATTTGCGCATCCTACCTACTCAGATAGCCATCTCACTTTTTCAAGGCTTGTACCATCTAATTTTTTACACTTCACTGATACCACGCTTAGATCAAAATAAAAGAAGATAATGATATGTTAATATATTTATTTGTTGTATGTACAAATGTAATCAGTGTATTATTCAGATATATAATTTTATCTAGGTACATGATGGTATACCATCACAGTACCATTGATATATTTGAGCATATGCACCGTGTGGTGTGTACCTGTCTGTCTGTCCATCTGTCTATCTGCCTGTCTGTTTGTCTGTCTGTATAGTAGTCGCCGCGCTCAGTCAGATAGTATCGGTTTGTCTGGTTAGGGGTCGCACTATTGCGGTCGGCGTTTTTCTGGAAAAAAATAAATCATAAGTAGATGGAGAGCTCTGTCAGTTACACTTACTATGCCTGGCTCGATCACTTGTAAAGTCCACTTCCCGAAGAGCTGCATTACGAACTCGGATGAGTTCGTAAAGTCCGGCAACCTCTTCGACAGTTTCCAGTATCATCTTCAGATGTACAACGGCGTGGTCATACCCAATACCCACTTAGTATAGCTAGGCTTAGAACACTATGCCAGTCAAGGTATAATGTTACAAGCCTAGTGTGGCCCCGGTCGAGGTGTTCTTCTAAAGACCTCTCCATAATCACGACATCATAATTCCGGACGAATGGCACTTTGATTGTCAGCTATAATGAAAGAAAGAATTATTAATATAAACAAAGTAGTATCAAGACAATATATACCGTGAACGTGAGACGGTCCCATGTGATGATGCGATGTGCGTAGAAGAGCCAGTACCACCCAGAGAATTAAAACCAATTCTTGTTTGATGTTCAAAATCACTTTATTTTAGTCTTCCGCAAAGCCAACTAGCATTCGCAAAGGGACACAAACATTAAAATACTCTAACGCATTTGTTAGTATGCTATATGAGGTAAGAAACCAACTGACATTTTCATGACGAGCGAGGTCGTTGGGTGTCAATGATACCTATCCTTTCATTGTATACGTTAAGCCAACCTTCGTTACGGAATCTACCACTATTCCATTCACTTCGTATCTAATTTCACTGAATAAAAATCCAATGCCATTATTAACAAACCGTGCGGTGTTAGAGATGGCACCATCCTCCTTCAGCAATCTTCCCTCTACGTAGGCATAACTTTCTGATGGAAAAGTGCACATGTCTTCCTGAATGGGTATTCTGATTTCATCATTGTTTCCAAATCTCGTAGTATACGGTTTATGGGTGTGTAGTTCGGAATTTACTATAGCATTATCTACAACAACTTTACGTTTAATATACTCTTTGTATTATTGTAAAACCAAGACTTTGCAAGTATGCTCTATTCTACGTTGTCAATGCTTTGAGGGTTGACCGCATTTCCTAACTTCGATCTTTTGTAGTTCACCTTGCTGTGGTTACACGCACGTGTTATACCGCGTCACCATCTTTCCTTCAAATGTAATCCTATCGTTATGGCTTCACCGTTAAAATTGACGAGGTCTTCGTCTTGGTACTTATAGGTAAATAGATGACATGTAGAGGGGATTCAATTATTTTGTATCCCCCTGGTACACTGGAAAAGAATTGATGCCTCTCCATTTTTAAAACTTCTACTTGTTATATTGCATTCGATAATTAACGAATTAATCTTGATAATGTTAATAGGATTTTCAGAGGTATGCAATTCTTGACCTTTGTAAACTTTTTTGTTAAATCCCAGCAAAGGTCCTATAGAATTTTCTACATTAAATTTAATGTCATGTGTTGCTTTCATAATTGCTTTCATAGTGTTATTGTTCGCCCGTAAATTAAAAAATTGTTTCAAACCCTTCACTGTATCATTTATATGTTTATTCATATCCTCGATTTCGTATGATCCTGGTGGTATTATAATTTTAATTCCTGCAATTACCAGTTGGTTATTCTTGAAAGTAACGTTTTGTATAGTACTGAAAGATTCAAAACTAGTCAACCCCATTACATATTCCGACTCATTATCAAGATAAATCGGTGGGTTAAAGTTGGCTTGCAAAATACTGCTTGTACCGGTAAATGTAAATGTGTACGACATTATGATCAAGAAACGACTACTGAGAATCAAAACGAACCGTCATATAAAAATCGTATGACTAAATGACCGTAATTGTATGTATTGAAGTTTTGAACTTTGGTGTAGTTATAGCCAATCGTGTTTCTGCTACCATCACTTTAAAATAGTGAATTAATTTTAAGGGCGGTTTAATATGTCCTATGCTATCAAAATATGTAATATGCCGATTACACTTGTTGTAAGCCGTCCAGTGTGTTCCCCTGTTATTTTGATCATCCAGATTCACGATACCACATTCATTCGTATGGATTCGTGTAAGTAATTTATCTCGCATGTATATCCCTCTAAAGTAGAGGATTTTTAATTTGTCAACAAATTTTGATAGCTCAACGTTGCTTAAGGCGTGACGTGGTACCTTCAGTGGGAGTTTTTGAATACGGTTGTAGATATAGGCCTGAACCTCGCTTATATGGTATTATATATAAGCCTTTTCCTAAGGTAGCTGTTTCCATCACTTGATTGTGTCGTTTGGTGCCTTCTAACGTTTTTGACGCGGTTTTGCGTCAGTAACCGCTTTTGCAACTGCGGCTGCACCTCCACCCAAAGAACCTAAAGCTCCTAACGCTGCAAATAGGTAAATAAGAAAATGAATCCCCCGCGTTTCGGTATTGGTAATATTCTTCTCTTGGGCGTGAAGATTTTTTTGTGTTTTAAAACGCTTAAGGCTTGTTGTACCTTAGATTTTAACGATGACCGAGGTTTACTCGCGCTATAAGTACTGATTTGTTGAATGAAATTGGTCTGTTTCTGTGAGAACGCTTCCTACGTCGTGATTTGTTTCCCATTCCCATTGTTCTTTTTCCTTCCTTTGATTATACCGGCTATGGTTAATGCAGCTGCTCTTTCTCCAAAGGTGATTTTGAGATGTATTCCTTATATATTTTACACTTAATTGAGAAAGAAACGTAAAAAACACATTTTAGGTAAATATTCATTTTAACAAAATAAAAATCAAACTGATTCTAATAGATTTAGAATTCGGTACAGTTTTACATGCTGTATTACGCTCTACAGTTCAAACAAATAACGGTCTTTGTTACGCTGCCACATTTTCCACAAACATATTTGTTACACATTGGACAAACGTCAGTAGTTTTATTTTTGTCACACGTTTTAATTTGGCACTGATGACGTTTTTTATGTTTCATTGTAAAAGATGTGCTGGTACTTGCACCAGAATCTTGTTTCGAATCGAAATACTCTTTTCTTATTTCCTCAGCTAGAGTGAAAATAAAGTCTCTTCTTTTTATTTTACTGCCTACGACTTCCTTACAGACTATCCAGGCGTTGATTGTGGCAAGATCTAAAACATTGTAAAACACATGAACTGGCCATCTACGTGAACCAGCTTTCGTAGAATATTTTCTAGCCATTTGGTCCAACACATCTGCCCCAAACTGTGTTTTATTGTAATAGAACACTGTCTCAGATTTTTCCTTTTTGCCATCATCTATAGCCACAGTGGGATGTAGCGTACTTAGCAATATGACTTAGCAATATGACATTTTTATTAACTTTACCCTGATAAATTGATAAGGTGATTTTATCATTTCTCATTACTGTGGTAGAATATAACTCTGCCCTTTTATTCTTGATACAAATTGATAGTTCCCTTCTGGCTCGGTTCATTGTTCCTACTATTGTTGTGTTCTTTTTTGCCAGCATTATTGTTAACTTTTGGCTGGTAAAAAAGCTGTCTGTTGTAACATTTTTACCCATATTTAGGGAAGGTTCCATTAATTTTAAAACAACATATTCAGGAAGGGGTTGGTTGTTGGGACACATATCATCTTTTCCTGAATAAGGAAATCCATTCAGGAGATATTTAGAATTCGTATTAATAGCTAGTCAAAATTTTACACCAAATTTATCAGGCTTATTCGCCATATATTGTGTAAATCTGCATCTAGATTTAGTAGAAAACAGTCGTTCGTCTAATGCAATGTTTGCTCATGGAACATAGCAATCTTTACAGTTACTAATAAATTTATCCGATATTTCGGACGCCAAAGCAAACTTATCACTAACTAGACGTTCTTTTCGTGTTGATCGAATATCAAATCTTGAAAATCTCATGATTTCACGAAATCGTTTGGTGACATGGTCTCACGAAAGAATTACGGTCCTCAAGCAACATACCATAAACTGTCAAGCTGTAATGTTCTTGCGCCGTAAGCACCACGAGCTATCAATATTGCAAGAAAAGCGTCAAGTTCTTGAAGAAACAATGACCAGTGTGTATCATCTCCTAGTTATCGTTTAGCTTCAATTTCAGTACATTTCTGAATGTGTTTCAGCGTTGTGTTATCTATAAACAACCGAAATGCACTTAGCACAGAGTTAGCAAACACATTTCTTTTTGCATAAGGAGTTGGTCCAGGAGTATTTCGCATAACATTTCTTTGAACCATACGGCCAACATAAGGTCCCCTGATTCCACAACTTGCCATATATCATTAGATTTGGATGATTGTTACTCCCCACAGGTAAATGCATGTAATTTTTTCGTTTTGGATGGTGTTCAATGTCATCACTAATTTCATTAGATGTACAAGGATCAGAAGTGACAATATTTACGTTGACATCAGATTCTTTACTTTGTTCACTACTTTTGTAGTGAAGCTTCATCACTTTCACTCTTCGGAGTAGTTATTTGCTTTTTCGGATTCACATTCAGATAAGTTTTCCAAGTCCGCAAGATAATCTAAAGCCTGTTGTGTAAACGGCGAGACCACCACAATTTTTTACTACGAATTTAACTCCGTAATAAGTACAGAAGTATCTCACAAAAACGTTCACTTGCAACTTATTTGAAATCTCAAAGTACTTGAATATATAGGTCTCTATAGAAACAAGTTATACTTGCATTTTTAATATCTAGGGCTCGTAGGTAAAAATAGTGAAGATTATTCATAATTTCGGACACGTCTAAACAAGTTCTGACCTGCGGTAAACTCCTAAAAATTACCACAATAATAGTAAAATACATTGTTTTATCTCCACGTTGTAATTATTTTTGTTATACAAGCTGGAAACTGATTATGAATATATGAACGGTCGAAATGACTATTCCGGCAGTTATACAAATACTACAAAAAAAAAATGAAACTGCTTAATCTTTTATTTATTTTTTTATATTCTAAAAGTACATAAAAATCGCGAAAAAGTCATAATACCTCAACACCGTAACTCCAAGCACAACGGAGAAACAACATTTTAAAGAAGCCACGCGGTCAAATTGACCGCCGCGGCAGTTCTAGTGTTAATACCTCTGTCACCGCCAGCTAATCGTTCGCGTAAACGGGTACCCGGACAACAATATCTGTACCTAGGTATACACAAATCCATTGGTAATTTATTTATTAAGGTGTTAATTAATCCAGAACCTTTTTTATTGCTATTACACCGAGAACTATACTTCATACCACACTGACTGACAATCCACTACTAAACTATTTAATGGGTGACATCCGTTTCATTCCACAAGTAATAAGTGGGGGTAGCGAATATACAGAGAATAAGGATAAAATAATAAAGGTTTACTCAATATGTGGGTGTGTTATAGTGCAGAGTCGTGGCCGAAAGCGGTAGACTGCGTTAGTGCAGTGCAAAGACTAATATGCCAATTTCAATCATTAGAATTTTATGCCCAAACATGAAAAAGTGTATGGACGGGACACGTTTAGTGATGTCTATTTAGATAATCTAGTTTATAAGTATGTTAGTGGAATACGCTTGTGTGAGAAATACTTTCAATCACATGACGATGGGTAGAGTGCATTTGTTGTATTAAGCGATTAATAGAAGACCTAAAACATTGCAACAATTTGTAGAAGTCATTTACCATATAAGATGGAAACAAAGTCCGCATTAATGAGCTCAAAAACGTTGTTCACGATGTAGTGGAATGGGAGAGAAAAGGAGAAAGAGTTAGCTAGAGACTCTGCACGCTTTATGAAAAGAATAGAAGAGTGTAATAAAATAATTTTAGCAATCCTGGAAAAGTAACATCCTATATTATAGTATGTATTAATAGAAATAAGAAATTTTAAATAAAAAAGAGTTACTTATTATATATATATATATATATATATATATATATATATATATATATATATATATATATATATATATATATATATATATATATATTACCACCATACAAGTTATGGTTCAGTACTACAATGGGTGACATCCATTTCATTCCACAAGATACAGAATTACAAATAAAAAATTATGACATCACTTTTAACAATAATGACTACTCAAAACATAATGGTTTAGTAAAAAGAGGTTTTAAACGAGATATAATCGCCGGTCCATTAGGTTTTGAAAAAACCAATGTTATGATTACCTTATTAGAACATCCAAATCGATTACGTTTTGAAAATGTCTATGTATACTGCAAATCTTTATATCAGCCCAAATACCAATACGTACGAAATTTACTTGCATAAAATATCGGGTATTTCGAATACAGTGATAACAGTGACGTCATGTCTTCTAGTGATTTACGTAAAAATTCAATAATGATTTTTGATAAACAGAATGCAATAAGGGATCATTTCTCCAAAACAATGACTGTTTCTATCTGTGTCAAACGTATTCTTCTATTCCAAAAAAGCTTATACGTGATAATGCGAATTTACTAGTTCTGTTTCAACAAGATGGCACCAATCTTAAACATGTGTATGATGATTACGTTAATGTAGATATGACTTGCGATTGATAGAGAGAGCGATGTTAATGCAAGTGGTTTCCAGGGATTTGACTGTTACATTGCATTATAAATACTACACTACTCATGTAAACATGCAGTAGTAATGGAGGAGCGCTTAGTACAAGACATTTTGCAAGATGGTTCTCTCGTCAAACCTGAACCCTTTACATCCGAATCCGGAAAAAATGAAGTTTTTTTTACATCATATACCCAAAACATCTGGAACAAGGAAAGCGCCACGTATTCTTGTCCCTGACGTCATTCCACAAGTTTTAGAGGAAACTGTGATTGCTGGTACCACACATGATGACGAGAGGGAGATTCCTACTTTACAACAATTGAAATCAGATCTGTTAGCTGCTGGATCTCAACCAGCCTTTGAAGAGTACCTTAATCAGTATGAAGGATTAGCGAAATATTATGTGGAAGGTATATTTAGAGATCCCGAAAACGAGTATGATTTAACATACGGTGTACACTTTCTTCTCGAAAAAAAGAATTTTTGTATAGGTGATGCTGAACTAGACTTTGATGGAGACAATTTTCGTATCGCTCTTCCTGATGGATCATCATTAGATTATGATGTAACTCTGGGATTATATGAGCTACTATTTAAAAAAGCTCCTACGGGAACCAAAAAGACTGATCTACAGCAACACCATGACATTTTGGTCCGCACAAATGCTGCTCGGCGTAATTATAACCCAGATGCAATCCAAGGAACTAAGTGAAAACATTGAGATCATTAAACCTACTTACAACCTGAAAACAGACCGCTACATCAGCTATTGCAACCTGCCTTGCCACAAGATGTCGACAACTTCGTCTCCAAAAGGTTGACATAACGATATAATAACAAATCGATTGAGTGTACTTGGAATGATCCCGAAAAATTAGTGGATTAGTTGTACATTATTGGGATCAATGTCGGCAGAAATACTCGAATCACAACGAAATAATATACATAATTGATCTGAATTAGACTTTAGGAAAATTATAAAGTAGGATCTCCTGTTATAAACCTATTACTATTTCATTTCATTGTTACAACGACCATCACTATAGATACTACTACATATCCAGCACTGATGCCAATAGATAAATTAGGTGGTCACCTTCATCATCAAATGGCATTCTGGTGATCTTCATTATAAAAATTTTATTTCTTTCTCTGGAATAGCCAGTAAAAAGAGAATTAGTATTCTTACTGGTGTAGTTGACATCTACACCTTTCCGTGTAACGAGGGCATCGTAGTGTATTACAAGTGGAGTCATCCAGGTCTTGCGCTTAACATAAATGATAAAAAGTTTTCGAGCGCTGCGACGTAATTGGTCACCAAATAACTATGAATGCCGCAATTAAAGTGACTATACCAGAGTTTGTACAGTTTGCAACTGCGACGGTGTTCCATGTGGAGCTCATAGTACAATCCAAAGTGATAAAATGAGGAAAGCTGATGAAAAGCTGCACAAGTTAGCAAGACGAAATTTTCCACGGCGTTGTGTGGTACTTAAAGGTTTAAATGATTAAATGTTTCAAGCTGATTTGGCAGAAATGATACCTTATGTCGAGGTAAAGAAAGGGTTTCGATGCAGTTTAGTAGTAATAAATGCGTTTTCTAAATATGTCTGGGCTTATCCCATCAAACGCAATAATCATAAATATACAGATTTGAGTCGCAAATGTAATGAATAATCTTTTGTCTGGTTTGCAAAGGATGCCTACAAACTGACATGGGAACGGAGTTTAATAACGCTGAATTTAAAAAAGTAATGAAAAAATTTAATATTAATCAACTTGAATAGTAGCACAGTTGAACGTGTAAATCGCACTCTTAAAGCAATCATGTGGAAAACATTCAGTATACAGGGTTCCTATAAATGGCTATGAATATTACCTCAAATTGTCGTAGATTATAATTCAAGAAAGCGTAGAAACACCGGATACAAATCTATAGATGTAACGGAAAAGCATGCTGCCTCCATTTTGAAACATTCAAAATGTCATAAAGTTCTTGACCGTACGACACCTGCATTTAAAGTGGGTGATTATGTACGTATTAGCAAATACAGAAGCTTATTCTCTAGGGGATACACGCCTAACTGGAGTTATGAAGTCTTTCGTATATCAGCAGTGAAACGTTCCAGTCCAATTACCTACACATTACGTGATAGTCGAGATGAAGAGATACAAGGACGTTTCTATGAGCGAGCCAGAACTTATATAATACGTTCTGTACGATTAGTTTTATATATACTGTAATATTATTATGTAATAAATAACTCTTTTTTTATTTTAAATTTTTATTTCTATTAATACATACTATACTATACGATGTTGCTTTTCCAGGACTTACGAAATTATTTTATTATACTCTTCTATTCTTTTCATAAAGCGTGCAGAGTCTCTAGCTAACTCTTCCCATTCTCCTTTTCGCTCCCGTTCTACTACATCGTGAACTACGTTTTTGAGGTCATTAATGCGGACTTCCTTCACTTGTCGTGTTGCCATCTGTTGAAATATAATTCGGTAAATGACATTCTATTTCAAGTACAAATTGTTCCAATGATATTTCTCTAAGGTCTTCTATTAATTGCTTAATACAACAAACGCACTCTACACCATCGTCATGCTATTGTAAGTATTTCTCACACAAACGTATTCCACTACCATACTTATAAACTAAATTATCTAAATAGTCATCACTAAACGTGTCCCATCCATACACTTTTTCGGCCACGACTCTGTACTATAACACATCCAGATATTGACTAAATCTTTATTATTATCCCTATTCTCTATATGTTCGCTACACCCACTTATTACTTGGCAGTTTTCGCAACTTCTCTGTCAATATACATTTTCTCCTTGACAAATTCTACAATTTCCATGCCACATTGAGATCAAATATATCTTGTAATGGAACTATTAACCCGTGTATGTCAACATCCGGCATTTCCGCCGCCGCATGTACTTTTTTATTATAAAATGCAGTAAATTCTACACTAGATACCGGATCCAATTGATAACTGTCTATCTTAAGAACTCTCCATAACTGTTCTATCGACTCCCATCCTAAATAGATTTCTGATTCATCACAATCCGGGATTCGTGTAATTTTCTTCTTGTTAATAGTTTCATACGATATCGTTTTCGAGCCCATCTTTATAGGCAGCCATGTCCCTTCAGGTGTGTAGAAATAATTTCTCAACACTAACGTACTTCGATTTACTTTTATTCAAAAAATATTGTTAAATAAAATATTGCGACATCCACTTGAATTCATAATACTCACAATCTTCGCCTTTTCTACCGCTTGACGTAATACGCTCTCCATTACATACGATACTGGTTTCACATGTACTCCCCTTGCATTTATATCCTACTTTCCTTACTATTTCTACCGTCAAGGTTACCTGCTTCACCTTGATCGCCACACTACACGTTATTTCAGTAATCCGACCGTTTCAACGCCTTCATTCACGGCGTTTGTGCAAGGTTGGCGGGATCTCACCAGTCACTTGAAGGATGTCTCCTTGAGCTTTCCGGCCCCCACCTTTTCAAGGCTCTCACACCCTCAAGGTTGTCACAACCTCCAGGTTCCCACACTTCCAACGCCCCCCCTTCTCACGTTTACCACTTTCCAAGGTTACACAATACCGACATCAATCATGTTATTCTACAAGGTTACCTATACATATGCTTTTTCCAAGGTCATTTCTTTCTTTAAAAGTAGGGGTAACTACACGTATAGTATCGTGTTATTTCCAACAGTGTCACTATGTCTTCTAGCCCAGTACAAAACAATTGGGATGATAGGGAGTGCTACCAACCTTTTTAATCTAAGTGTGCGGCGAGCATGTGGAATAATTCCAAACTGGGTGCAATTTGAAAAAAAAAGCCTGTTGCCTTCTACGACATTAGAAGTGATAAAGAATACATGTGAAGATGTGCAGTGGAATACGGAATGGTTTGCCAACCTAGATAAACGAATTCGCTACTTCCATCATCATACCTTCATGTGTAATTTGGGATATTTTTCGCACACATTTGTCCTTCATACTCGTTATCATCTTGCTGACCATGTGCATTTATGTTATGACTGCTACAAAACATTGCAACCAAGTGAATACATGGGTCGCATTTTACCACATGTCACTCCAATAATGCTGGTGCCCATCGTGTAGAGCACCCCTAACAATGCTCCACGAGGTATATGAAGATGATTCATGCATACTCCGCGGTGAAGGGTATTATTTGGATAATTAGTTTTTTTTAATACTGTGTATATTGTATATAATAAATTATTTCCTGTTAGTATCTTACTGTGTTCTACGGTGAGAAGATGTGCGACGTGACACCAAACTTGCATTATCCTCAGTATTACAATTGTTTCGATAAACATTTACTTACGCATCGAACATGGTCTGGCGTTCACTCACCTACATCGCTTGTAGCAGAGGGGTTCATTTCCATATCTTCAGACGATACGGTTGAATGCTTCATGTGTGGAGTTTGAATAAACCAATGGCGGCCATCTGACACTCCGCTATAGGAGCATCTCCGATGGGCACCACACTGCACGTACGCTAAATTACTTGCGCCACGCCCACGCAGGTGTAATGATACAGAAGAGGAAAGGACCTTTTGCACTTGTACTAAATAAAAATGTTTTATTCCAAGAAAAAATAAATCTTAGAAATGTGACCTTGGGAAAGTCTATAAACATGACCTACTTAATTCGCGACCTTGAGCCGATGGGGCCTTGAAATTGTGGTAACCTTGGAAATGTGGGACCTTGGCATTGTGGTGTGTTCCAAAAGTCTCCAATCTTACCTACTCTCCGACATGCTTGGAGAAACGCACTAATTACCTAACTACATAAAGGATAAACAGACCTGGAAAATACAATTATGTTTACGTTCTTTTTACAAACATTTAATGAAAGTTTCTTCGATTTAACTTACGGCTTGCAAAAATCAACTTTCATTCCAAAAATACTGGCTTGATTTAAGTTACACCTTGCAAAAATAACTTTCATTTCAAAAATACTGACTTAATAGAAGTTACAACTTACCTACTTCTAATTCAAAAATAATGCTTTGATTTAAGTTACAGTTTGCAAAAATCAACTTTCATTTGAAAAACACTGGTTTGATTTAAGCTACAGCTTGCAAAAATCAACTTTCAATTCAAAAATACTGAGTTGATTGAAGTTACAACTTGCAAAAACCAACTTTCAATTCAAAAATACTGCTTTGATTTAAGTTACAGCTTGCAAAACCCAACTTTCATTTCAAAAGTACTGGCTTGATTTATGTTACAGCTTGCAGAACCAACTTTCATTTCAAATATACTGACTTAATTGAAGTTACAGCTTGAAAAATCAACTTTCAATTCAAAATACTGGGTTGATTTATTTTACAGCTTGCAAAAATCAACTTTCAATTCAAAAATACTGGCTTAATTTAAGTTAAAACTTGGAAAAACAAACTTTCAATTAAAAATACCGGTTTGATTTAAGTTACAGCTTGCAAAAACCATTTATCAATTAAAAGATACTGATTTAAGTTACAGCTTGCAAAAACCAACTTTCAATTCAAAAATACTGATTTGATTTAGCTTACAGCTTACAAAAACCAACTTGCAGTATAACAATTTAATTTTGATTGATTTAACCCAAAAACTGGTAAAAGACATGTTAGAGCGTATAAAATGTGGATGATCAGATTATTCTATCTGAACGTTTTAAGCTTATTAAGACGGATGCCATTTTTAAATTTATTGTAACCTTTATTCCGAGAATTATACGAATTGCAAAATCCTCTGCTGCGTTTTCTTTAGCCGTCGATGTATACATCTTGATTCAATATCCTCTAGATGCAAACACTTGATGAAAGTTTAAGATGATTTAACTTACAGTTTAAAAAATTCATAATGTCGTATTATCTAAAAAATCTCTAAGACATTTTAAAAAGTCGCTTAATTATATAAAAGGTGTTTACGCTCTTTGCGTGTACGGCATGGCATTTCCGAGTTATGTAACCACAATAACACATCTTTTCACTATTCAAGGCTAACGTGTTTGGAAAACCCAGTAACTGGATTGAGCCTATAACCAATGTATCATTTCCTTACCTTCATTTACAGTTCATGCCTCGTGTGTGCTACAATGCCAAGCTCAACAATTTCAGCACTTTTAAACATTTTCAAGCGTGGATTGATGTCTGAAGATCAGATAGTGAAAATATACTAATGCATTATTAACCGCGTTGTTGGTGATGAGTCCATATCTGGGGTTGATATAGGACATTTCCACAGATTACTTGACGCAATGCAAAAGATTCAGTCCGAAGCTATGGTAAGTAACATTTCAACTTTATTAAAATTTGTTGTTAATGTTTCTTTACCATTCTAGATGTTAGCTAAAGTGCAAGGCCGTGTTAGTGGTGGTGGTTGTAGTGTTGACCGATCAGCGTTTAAAACACTGAATGTGACGCAGCAAGTAGAACAATGTTTATAAATACAAAACAGTATTGTTTGCTGCACAATCCATCATACTTTAAGTATTCACGTGGTTTTAAGTTAGTAAGCGATGTGTTGCTTTAGAGACCACCAACTTCTTCTTCCGTTGTCAATTGTGTTTGCGATATCAATATTCCACCGCAGTGTACAAGTGCAGCCGGGGACATCGCTGTAAGTACAAACAAACGGTACACACGCCTTTACTTATATTGTTCACATCTTAATTTGTATTTTTAATTTCAGAGTACTAACGGGTGAACAAGGTATCAGAACCCTTATATGGTGATTTTTCCATCAGATTTGTACCATCCTGTCTGGCCTCTTAAAATGTACGGTAAATTAATGTTCGTCTTGTGTAGAACCTGTACTGAAACTATGATAACTTTGAAGTATGGGAATATGAAGTTTGCCAATACGAACGAGCTAGTATGAGTGGGGGTCTTTTCTCAGATTATATCGATAAGTTTCTCAAAATCAAGCAAATGTGTTGGGACTGACCTTCATGGTGGACGAGGAATCGAAATACCGATACATACACGAATATTTGGAAAGGGAAAGTTACCTGGAAAAACTTTCTGAACGGGTTCTGTACTTTAATACAGACTCCGTGACTTTTACGCAAAGTCCCAGTGAGGGGGCTCTACCTATCGGTGATTTTCTTGGTGATATGACCGATGAGGTGGAAGCATACGGAGCCGGCACTAGAATCACGTAGTTCGTGAGCGGGAATCCTAAGAATTATGCATGCAAGGTATTCTCGACAAGTAAAAATGAATACATCAATGTGTGTAAAGCTATAACTATAAAAACTGCTTCGAGAAACTTATGGTTAATTAGAGTAAGGTTAGTCAAAAAGTTAAGGTTAATTAGGTTTTGGGAAAATATATAAATTATTCTTCTCAAAATGGTTGGCAGTTCATCCTAATCCTTCAGTGCAAAATAATATCATGGAAGCGGTAATGTTGAGTCAATGAGGACGTAAAAAGTGTAGTTACATGGGACGTTTGTATATTTTTGACAAACGAAGAGAGTATGACGAAATTCTAAAATATTTGCGGTGCGATTAGTTGCATACCTGGAATGAAGGAGTGATAGAGTAATTTATTTAACATTCCCACGACTCTTCGTCAGTTGGTATGGAAGTTGCTGCTGTGACTATTAAACGTCGTGCAGAATCAACTGCGGAAGACACTGCACAAGCAATAAACAGGTGCATTGGTAATTTATTACAAGCTCGACAAGAAGGACGCATGACGTATTGTAACGTGTGCGTGACGGAGGCCGAAGAAATTGACTATGCCCCGGTGATAACACACGGTATTTGCGCAGTGGGAGCAAAATATGAGCTCGGGGAAGGTGTATTTTAGCCGTGGGACATTATTATGACCATGTCCTTCATATTATCAAAATTAATCACCTGTAAGTTTTTTAAGTTTAAAGGGACCCTCTTTTCCGTACACACTGATTTAAATGTTTGCGCACTACTGGGATACACATTGAAACTATAGTTTTTAGAGTCAGCACTAACGAACTCAGTCGTAAGTAACAGACCTGTATACGTCAGCCCTGTAAAATAAAATTTTTGTAAGAAAAACAATTCTCAGTGTATTTATTGCCGTAAGATACTGTAAATATCAAATGCCATTCACCAAAAATCAAATAGAAGATACACATGATATCTTATCGCCAAAAAAATACTGATGAATTTTTAAATATCATTTCTGCAAGTATGGCAGATATCGTCCTAACAAATACAAGCAGTAGTAGTGGGACACTTGCGCCGCCATCTTGGATTTTGTGGGGTACATTAACTTTCACTTATTTACGTCACAAGCCCCGCTCACTGGGGCACTTTCACCTCCACTCTTTATATGCCCACGTGGGGATCGTATTTTTTTCACCTGATATTAAAAAGGATGTGTTAATTAGGATCTGTTTTTATCAAAGGAGATTGCATAATTATTATTACATTTCTTTTAATCCCATCTACAGATTGTGATCTAATTTATTTATGCATTGGGGGTTGTATTCTAATAAGGGGCGTAGTCTTCTAAGACGGAATCTGTTCGCGGACTTCTTAATGTGTGTTTATTATTATTAAACAGGTGTACAACTACATTTATTTTAATTGGAAAGTAGCAACAGTCGTCGGCATCGCCTTAATTAACGTGTTTACAAATATTTTAAAAATTTGCTGCTGCAACAAAATATTAAGGACTAAATTAAATATGCAATAGTGCTTTTTTTATATGCCCACGTGGGGATCGTATTATGGTCTATTTTGTAAAGCTAATAAACAACTGGATTATTTTATGATATTAAAGAAGCTAATCAAGATAAAGATAACATATACAATTGATTTTTAAATATGCTGTTAAATTCTATATAATGATAATAAAACAGTTAATAGGTATTGCGTAATCAGTTAATTAACTTAATAATCCTCTTCTTTAAGCTAGATTTCGCCTCTATATTATTTTACATACATAAAAGTTCTGTCTCATCAGAAATAGCTCTGTCAAAAAAAAACCGGCTTTAAATTTTATAATCAGGTTAAGCATGCATGCCGACCGCTTTTTAGAGTGCCATTTTTTTAATTTTCGGGTTTTACCGATTATGGGGTTGTCATACCATCACATAAGCCTCTTTTACATACAAGCTCTGCCTTAGCAGAAATACTCCTGTCAAAAAGGAACCTAGATTTATAAACAGGCCCCTAGGGAAGATATTAGTAGTGAGAAATTTACTTGAAATAAATATATTGTGAGCAACATTTACGAGCTGTGGCAAGCGGATCTTTGCGATATGAGAAATCTAAGTAAATATAATGACGGATATAATTATATACTGACGGTTATCAATGATATTTACAAGATGGCGTGGACACGCGCCCTGAAGCTGAAAAACTACATGTTCTATAATCGACGTATTTTGGGTTATTTTTCAAAGATGCGAAAAGATACCTCAAAGTATACAGATGGATAAGGGCAAGGACTTTATTGCGAAAAGTGTCCAGCAATTCTTTAACAAACATCAAATCTAATCATATAGGCAAAATTTAGCGATGCGATGCTTTCATATAGGTAAGAATCTCACTAACGGGATTACAGTTAATGCGAAAGTCAATAACATTTACACATTAACTCCCTCAAGCCTTTATTTGCCTATGATTTACCTACGATGCATAGTTTAGATGACTGAGCCAGGAAGACATTACCCAATGAGTTTCGCTGTACGCCCACAGGTATAGTTAGCACTTTGACGTCGGTCTTTGTAATAGAGTATTTGCAGCAGTTGTGTCTAATGCTTTAGGGCGCGCAATTAGAATAGTGGGATTGATTCGCATACGTCTCAGCAGTAAACTAGCGTCCATAATTCGCTACTTGTAATTTCAACCGTGCGCCGCCATTAGACTAAAGGTATCTCATGATCGTATAAATTTAATCTTTAATTCAACACCACTTATGAGAAACTTTTCCTGATTATATAAAATCCTAGTGCACGTGACCAATCATCTCAACCTGTTTGCTGGTCGCTGCAAGTACTTGACGTTTCGAGAAACCGTTATTTGCATGTCCCATAGGCTTTCGGCCAAGGCTTTTTCGGCGACCCACTCCAACCCTCCTCCAACATAACCGAGATTGTAAGACAGGTATAGGGCGTCGCAACTTGTTCTCTGGTCTTCGCCACTTGTGATTTGAACTTGTTCGGGGGCCATCGTCTATGAAATTAGAATTTGTATTATAATAAAGAACCTAATGCTAACTTGTAAGGCAGGTGTAGGGCTGCGCAACTTGCTCTCGGGGCTTTGCCCCTTGTCGAGGAGCCCCCTTTGGCGGAAGATTTTAATTTGTATTTAAGTCTATGCAGGTTATGGCTGGAAATATGAATTTGTATTGTAATAAGTGGTATAATGCTAACATGTAATACAGATGTAGCGCTTAGCAACTTACTGTCAAACCCACGTCCCTCGGCAAAAAATTTGAATTTGTTTGTGGTACCATCTATAAGGGGAAATTTGAACTTGTATTATAATAAGGGGGCCAAATGCTAACTTATAAGTCAGACATAGGGTTTCGCAACTTGTTTTCGGGTCTTAGTCCTTGGTCCCTTGGAGGGAAATTTGAATTTGTATTTAAGTATTTACATTCTAATTACTTATTGCAAGAAATTTGAACTGGTATTCTAATAAAAGGCGTATTGCTAACTTATAAGACAGACATAGGGCTTCGCAACTTGCTTTCAGGCCTTCACACCCCTGCCTTGTCCCCCATGTCTGGCTGGAAATAGTATTCTAATAAGGGGGCCCTAATGCTAACTTATAAGACAAATACAGGAACTTGTGTTACGTCTGTCGTAGCCCCCTTGTTGCGAAATTTGAATGTGTAGCCATCTAGTTGTGTATGGACTAATGAATATTTTCTGTAATAAAGGTGGCACCACCTAGGGTTATATTTCTAGAGCTAATTAGGGTTTCGTTTGTAGCACCATCTAGTGGTATATTTTTAAGCTAGCGAATGTTTTCTGTAATACAGACGGCGGCGCCTAGCGGTAGGATTAATTAGGGTTGTTTGTAGTGCCAAAAAAAAGTTTAATTACACAGATTTGTTTCAACGTCTTCAACAATTTTAATAGATAATGTTACTACTGACGAAGATAACTGTAGTGTTATCGAAACGTTTAGATTGTATAGCTTTAATATACAACTACACCCAGGCCCGCGGCGTTTATATGGGCAACTCGTGCGTTACTCGAGGGCGCCGTGGATACAAATGCCTCTCAATTTATACATTTTCAATAATACAAAAAAAATAAATTTGAAAGCGAAAATAGTAGTAATTATTTATTATTTTACAATAATTACAGTTTTATTTTGTTCAAAATAAAAATAATAAACATAGATAAATCATTCTGTATTTATAATAAAGGCTTAGTCTTAGAAAAAAAAAGTGTGTGTGTTTGTGTGAGTGCGCGTGCGTGCGGGCGTTCGCGTTCGTGCGCGTGCGTGCGAGTACGTGCGTGTGCGTGCGCGTGCGTGTGCGTGCGTGCGTGTGCGTGCGTGCGCGTGCGTGCGCGTGCGTGTGCGTGCGTGTGCGTGCGTGTGCGTGAGTGTGCGTGCGTGTGCGCGCGTGTGCGTGCGTGTGCGTGCGTGTGGGTGCGTGTGTGTGCGTGTGTGTGAGTGTGTGTGCGTGTGTGTGGTGTGTGTGCGTGTGTGTGCGTGTGTGTGCGTGCGTGTGTGTGAGTGTGTGTGTGTGTGTGTGTGGTGCGTGTGTGTGCGTGTGTGTGCGTGTGTGCGTGTGTGTGCGTTTGTGTGCGTGTGTGTGCGGGTGTGTGCGTGGGTGTGCGTGTGTGTGCGTGTGTGTGCTGTGTGTGTGTGTGTGTGCGTGTCGTGTGCTGCGTGTGCGTGTGCGTGCGTGTGGTGCGTGTGTGTGCGTGTGTGTGTGTGGTGTGTCGTGTGTGTGCTGTGTGTGTGTGTGTGCTGTGTGTGCGTGTGTGCGTGTGTGTGCGTGTGTGTGCGTGTGGTGTGCGTGTGTGTGCTGTGTGTGTGTCGTGTGTGTGCGTGTGTGTGCGTGTGTGTGCGTGTGTGTGGTGTGTGTGTGTCGTGTGTGTGCGTGTGTGCGTGTGTGTGCGTGTGTGTGTGTGCTGTGCGTGTGTGTGCTGTGCGTGCGTGTGCGTGCTGTGTGGTGCTGTGCGTGTGCGTGTGTGCGTGTGTGTGTGTGTGTGTGTGTGTGTGTGTGTGTGTGTGTGTGTGTGTGTGTGTGTGTGTGTGTGTGCGTGAAATATCTTTTGAATTACAGCTATGGATATGAAATTTGGTACAAAAATTCTTTCCTAAAAATGTAGGTCAAGTTCGTTAATGAGTAAAATCAGTGGCGGGGCATTTTTAGGGGATCAGAAAACTAAAAAATTCATTGCTTCAAATTTTAAACAGTTACAAAATTAAAATAACAAACTAATACTTTTTTATATAATTTTAAAATAAAAAAATATATAATCACTGGGTTGCAAAATTGTGCATTTTTTAATTTATCAATTGATTTTTTTTAAAGTCGAGCATTGGAGATTTTACGATCCCTAAAAATAAATCATATGTCAAATTTAGACAATTCAAAATGGCGGATTAAAAATGGGGGATTATCGTATTTAAAATCCGATATGACTAAAATTCAGGTATTGTTGGCTAATAATCAATTTTGCAACTTTGTTAATTTGTAAAACATTATTTAAAAAAAAACTGACAGTGGCGCACCGTTTTTAGGGTGCAAAGTTATTTTGAAAGTTGGGTATTGGGGTTTTTTAAGATCGCTAAGAATAAATCATTTATAAAAATTAAAAAATTCAAAATGGCGGATCAAAAATGGGGAATTATCGTGTTTAAAAATTGATACGACTCAAATTCAGGTATTGTGGGCTTTGAAGTTATTTATTTACATATATAAGAAAGAATTATAGCAGATAATTTGGCAGCGGTTTTTTTTTTATTAATTTTCA
Source organism: Vesta saturnalis (assembly GCA_036346205.1). Classification (NCBI taxonomy): domain Eukaryota; kingdom Metazoa; phylum Arthropoda; class Insecta; order Coleoptera; family Lampyridae; genus Vesta; species Vesta saturnalis. The sequence continues at coordinate 3,664,420 of JARFJB010001721.1, read as the reverse complement.
AGATTGAATTATTTTTGCAATTAATAAAATATAAAGCGAATTAATTTGGATTTATATATAGATCTCTAAAGAAGAAAAAAGAAACTTTCCGGATATGAAAACTTATTAAGCAAACGAAAACGCTTCTAGCAAAGATTGTAACCTTGTGCTGTGAACAGTTAAGTTACCACGAAAAAAGTAAGTTACATTTCCAGAATTTGAAGCAGTGGACAGATCTTCTAATCGAATGAAAAAGAATAAATCTATAGATTCTTAAACACAAAAGATGTTCAATAAAGAAACAAAATATTGGCATGCCTTTCGAGGACTACTAATAACTTATATGAAAAAAGAATGGCAACTTTTTGAAATGTATCAAAGTTATAACTTTATTAGAAAGTGAGGTTAGATCTAAAATTTAAACGATTCGGGAATTAGTATTGATATTTTTAATTTACGCGGTCAAGGCTACAACAACGGGGAAAAAACATCAATCCAACAACAACATTTCAATCCAAGAGCATTCTTTGTACCCTGTGTATAGTTTGAACCTTGTCGTTAACGATGGTGCAGTTATTTATAAATTTTTCATGTGTGGTTCAAAAACTTTATAACTTTTTCTCTGCTTCAACCCATCGATGGGCAATTTTGAAGAAAACAAACCGAATTTGACTTAAAAGCCGTTGTCAGATGCCAGATGATCGAGCCGAATTGATGCTATAACACCTTCAAGGATCAACTAAGCGAAACACGCGATGCTCTTTTTGAAATTACTTCTGCGCAAAATTTTGATAATGCTGTAAAAAATGTAGCATGGCACTTGATAAAAAGTGAAAAAATTTGAATTTGTATGCATGATGATTTTATGGTGTAATACATTAGGCAAAGTTAATATAGTGTCCAAAATTTTACAAACTCGAAACTTTAATATTGTGTAAGCATGTGCTGGTGTAAGTAATTTACTTTAATTAATAGTTTTATTGATTTATTAGAAGCGGCAATATTTAAATTTTTATGGAATATTTAACAGGCACTCTGAATCGGAACAGCTAGAGTTGTACACATATAAATGGGATAGCACTTATGCAAGAATTGCAGTTTTTTCGAATTTTGGGAAAACTGTCACTTATTCACCAATTACTACCCTAAATTACACTGTAACCAATAATTTACGTTATTCTTACCTAAACATTTTTTTGGCATTACGAATTTTGTTGACAATGCCAGTTTTCATAGCCACAGCGGAAAGATCGTTTTCCAGATTAAAAATCATTAAAAACTATTTACGTTCTACTATGGTACAACAACGATTGGAAAATCTTACCATCATTTCAATCCGGTCTACTTTAATTCAGGAGTTAGATAATGAAACGTTAATGAAACAATTTTCAAAAAACAAAGCGTGTAAACTACAGTTCTGTTAAAATATGTTTAATATTCCAATACTTTTGTTTAAAATCTTTGCTTTTATGAAGAAAATTTAAAAAATTTTAAATTGCTGTAAAATGTTATTTTAAAAATAATTTTATCCATTATCTAGCATCCCATGTTAATTCATTTCTATTAACAGTTTTGATCATCTCGGTAAGTATTCGTATGATTTTAACTTGAAAAATTCTAAGCTGAATGCGTGCAAGATAGAAGTTAAAACAAAAAAAATCTACTATTTTATAACAAGGTTTGTTAATTTTTTTATAACAATGTATAGAGGCTCACTTTTTGTTTTTGCACGACGGCGCTCGACAAAGTTGACCCAAAAGAGATAAGTATTTAAATTTGTGTAATAATGGTGAAAGTTTACATTTTCATAGGTTTAATGTTTCTTAAGGAATCGGGGTCAAAACATGCAAAACGGTATTGCTATTAATAGTTTTTGATTTAAAATTTTAGTGTTTAATTTTACTTGCTGGTCAAATATGTAGAAATATTGTTCTGTTTTGTTTTCTACTTTATGTCACTTCTTTTTCTATTGCAGTATGTAAGATATAAGGGTACACGTATGTGCTGTAAATTAAAATTTCTTTTGCCTACCACCAAACGTTTGTTCTCTTACGATACCCGCTGTATCTGTTTATTGCTTTTGTCTTTTGATGCAAGTGGACCTAATTAATAGACTTGTTGATTACTGTAAACTTAGTGCCTTTTTAAATACATTTATTCTGAATTTACTATTTCAAGAATTTTATTTACTAGATCTAATACGTATTTTGCATGAAAGTTGCGCACGTTACGTACGTTCGTTAACAAATAAAACCTGTAATTTAAGGGAACTCTCAATTACTAAGAGCTTCGATTTAATAGCAATATCAGAAACATGGCGTAACTTTAACTTGAACATTAGTGATGACAAGATTAATATCGCTGATTACACTTTTCCGTAGGGATAGGAGTGGGTCTATTGGGGGAGTTGGCATACAGGGTGTTTCATTGGTAATTGGAAATAACTGTAACCCAAATCACTTAGATTAAATGTGGCTGTCTAGTGAGTTACAGGGTGTTTTATTTAATAATTAAAAAACTATTTGTACCCAGTACTTTAAAACTATTTGACATATCCTTGTCATACTTGGCAGGAAGTATAGGTGCTGTACACCCTACTAAATTATGTTAAATAAACGTTTCTGGCTTCTACCAGAGGCGTACGACAGGGAAAAGTGAACGGTTGACCTTTCCCAAATTCTACGCCACTGGAGGAATTGCTATTCTAGCACAATTTTTCGATTCTCCAATACTTTTTATGTAAATAACAAACTTCATTCGTAACGATAAAATCATTATTTTTCAAGATATTTAAAGTTAAAAATGAAGCTGCACAGTTATTTTTTTTTAATTTTAATGTGTATTAATTATGTCGGAGTGTTTGGATCATAAGGTAGTAGCCAGAAACGTTTATTTAACATAATTTAGTAGGGTGTACAGAACCTACACTTCCTGCCAAGCCTGACAAGGATATGTCAAATAGTTTTAAAATTTTTAAATAAAACACCCTGTAACTCAGTAAGGAGCCAGACCTTATTTAAGTGATTTGGGTAAAATCTTAATAGTTCGAGCTCAGGGTTCTACTGTTAAACTAGTTCCAATTATTAATGAAACACCCTGTATATGCAGTTCTTTACTTCCATGTTCACAAAATATGGAATAAATATGGTTGAGTTTAAAAATTCACCATAAAAGGATTACAATAGGTTGTGCATACAGACCTCCACACTATAATCCACATTTATTTGTCAGTCAACATGAAAAAACATTTACTATTACAATTGTTGACTATGATTAATCTGCTGTTGTATAATAGTCTCCACTATAGAATATTTTGACGTTACTCTTTAGAACATTAATACCCCAACACGTATCACTCCTACCACAGCCGTTCCGCCGCGGGTGTGCAATGGGTGCGACCGGGTGCGCACACGGGTGGCAAGCAGCAGGGGCGACGGTAGACACCGGGTTACAGAAAAATTCGAAAAGCGACAAAATTGTAAATAACTATGAAATAAACATAACATATATGTAGTACATATATTTCAAAACCTAAGCATACAAAAATAAAAGATTAGCCTGATCATTTAAAGTCAGACATTTTAATTCGCTTAAAGTAATGTTAGTCATCAGAGTACTCGATCTATCTCCTAGGTTTCTAAGCGCAGCGTACTGAAATCTCCAAATACGCCTTTATTCTTTAGGCAATAGGCACTTATACCCTATTCTACAATATATATATATAGACCCCCCCCCCCTCTAATTCCATGAATTAATTTAATTAGATTAACCTCAAGTGTAGGAATATAATTTGTTTCCGGGTCCACGACTAAGCCACTGCCAACTCATTCTTCAATTTATATGAATATCATTTATTGCTTGATCTAAATCTCTTTTACTATTTTTTGGAGTAGGTACTGTTGCGTGTAAACCTATATCGTCAGCGAATTGTGAAGTTTTTATATTCGATTTAATATTTTTAACTATTTCCTTTACATAAATGATATATAACAGAACTGAGAACTTCCTGCTTGAGGAACTCCTTTTTTTCTTAATTATGAATCTCGCATGCGTTGACCTTAATTAGGTAATAACATTTACCGTTTTGAATATTCGCGGGAAATTCTATGCCGAATTTCCGTCGTTTTAAATCTTCCCGCTCTTTCATTATATTTGTCTAACATATAAAAACAAATGTTTGTTTGGTTGTATTGTATGAGATGCCGTACCGTTCATCAGATTACGATGAAACTTTGATAAATTGCTGCTTGCACTTTCACGGAGGTTATAGGCATAAAAAGTTTAAAATATCGGACCCCCATACGCATACTACACCATTCATCCGATCGCCATGAAACTTTGAGATTCTGTTGAGTACACTCCCGCGAAGGTTTTAAATATCAGTCCCCTAGGGAGGCCCCTAATATGCATATTTCACATTCAAAAGCTTAAGAATTTTAATACGTATATAACAAAACTGTAGTTTTCATAAAAACCTCAAATTATAAACATCTTGTAATCAATAGGTAGTTTGTTATCACATCTCAATGTGGGTGGGGGAAGTTGTGTTAAATTTTTTTCAATAGCTGTTCTAGTATCTTGGCAGTAAACACCAACATATTTTAAATTGTATGGTTAAGTTCTTTATTTTCAATTTTCTGTACAGCTATTTGTGTTTATCAAGCATTATACAGTGAATTTTTTTTCATAGTATACATGCACCCAGTGTATACTTTTAAAATAGACAAGTCAAAGCATGGGACCAATTGTTTCTCAAAATGATATCCGAGGTTGCCGCATTTTTTAAACGTCATGTTGTTGTCAGTCAATTTTGATAGTTAATTCTGACGTTAAAAATTAATTTAGAACATTCCAAAAAGTAAAAAACACAAGATTTGAAGAGGTGTACAATTTGAAAATTCCCGTGTATCACCTAATAAGTTCTTGTTCATTTGTCAGAAAAATGTACAGTAAAGACGAGAAAATTGAAATTGTGCTGTGGTATCAATCCGGAAATAGTTTGAGAAGTGCATGAGATATATTTTGTGCAAAATATCGAGAAAGACCCATTCCTTCTATCACAACAACTCAAAATATTATAACCTTTTTAAATAACTTCCCATAAAATAAAGACTAGAAGGAGTTATGTGTTAACAGAGGAAATAAAATTAAACATTTTATGGTACGTGGAAGAAAATTGCATTGTATCTCTAAGAGAAATAGCTACACAATTGTATGAAGAAGATAAAGAGAAACGTACCAATTTTTATTAAACAATGTTCAATTTTATTAATGAAAATGAAGGAATTTTAAATAAGATCATTTTTAGCGATGAAGCTACTTTCATAATTAATGGAGAAGTAAATTCACAAAACTTCAGGTTAGTGTCCGAGTACCAATTATCCATTTACTTTCGAACTGTATTTCTTATTTAGATATTGGTCCCGTACTAACCAACATTTACAGAATTTAAAGAGGACTCAATATCCTGTAAAAGTAAATGTATGGCTAGGATTAGTTGGAAATCAACTTGTGTGTCCATTTTTTATTGATGGAAATCTGACTTCCTCTAAATTTATAAATCTGTTAAGAAATAGCATTATTCCAGCTATACATAATTTAAATATTATTGAACTCTGGTTTCAAATGAAAGGAGTTCCTGCAGAGTCCACAAATGAAATTATAAACCTTTTAAACAATTTGTTGCCAGCCCGTTGGATTGGAAGATTTGGTCCATTAAAGTGGCCACCACGTTCACCTGATTTGCCTCCGAATAATATTTTCGTATGGGGACACTTAAAATCAAAAATTTATACCAACATCCCTATACGAAATACTGAAGAATTAAAATTACGCACAGGCACCGGATGTCATAAAATAAATTGTACGTTTATTATAAATGCTGTGCGTGCTTTCCGAAATCGCCTCGGATATTGTTTGGAATTGGAAGGTTCAAACACTTACTATAATTTTGAAATTTTATTTACACTCCTGTAAACGTAGAATTGAAAATATTACATTACGCAATTTTTTTTATTACTTGTACTGGTAACTTGTCTTCTGTTGGTGCCGACATTTGAAAAATAAGTATTTTTTCTCGTTAATATTGCGTATAACATGTGTGATTAAATCTAATTCAGCCAAATACAATAGAAAGCAATTCTTTAAATTTGAAAATAATTTTGCTCTAATTCTGTTAATATCCTCAATACACATCCGATCGGTCCATTATCTTGAAAAGCAAGTGAACAACGCCATTTGAAGTCTTTGCTGACAGTGTATCCTACAATGTATACCGTTTAGTTAATAGTAGCACAATTTGCATCAGTATGATCGAAAAGCAATTGATAGCATTAGTTTGTATACCTACTTTATTGTTATAGTATATGCAGTAAGTTCTCGTTACTAAAGGGTAACCATGTGTATGTGTACCTACCTATATTGGAAAGTTTGATCAATAAAGTTACGTCTTTTATTGTAGTTTGAATATAATGCTCAAGTGTAGTGATTCAAATTCCATTTTATCTAATTTAAGGTAGTATTTTTAAAGAAAATCTTTGAGTTTGCTTTTTGTAATTCTTAGTTTAGATTCAATTGAAGAGGAGGAAACTGAACCGTGGCATGGGTTAATTCAAAAACTGTCAGTTTTTCATTTAGAATCTTTATGTGCTGTTTTTAAAGTAAAGAAGTATAAATCTGTAACCTGTAAAGACAATATTACAGAAGGTCTTACAAAAGAAGAATTTTTGAAAGCAATTGAAGAAATTTTAGGTTTGTATTATACTGAGTCTTGAATATCTTTGCGTTGTGTTTATTCATTTTTTTAAGTATTACTTTTTGAATAATACACTACTAAAAAGATTACACAATAATTAACACTTTAATGCAAATTTTATGAGTATACGTCTAACAGATTTATTTACAAAACTAGTTATTCTCATTACTATAAATATTAGCACGGTTATGACGAGGATCATTACCATGGGGAAATTGATGTCCAGGATGTGAACTGCCTCCACCGATACGTTGGGCATTCAATAAGTCTTCGAGATGGTGTCTATTATGATCACTCACTTGATCAGCGTTGACCATACAGAGCAACGCTTCCAACTAAACAACACGACAATTCTGTAGAAAAACAAAGATAAATGGTTCGAAACTATTGAAACTATAATTTTATGCACATAAATGAGATCGATTTGCTTAATAACCAATTGTACAAAATACTTGTAATTGATATTTTGTTAAGAATCATAGTCGAAAAACAATGATTTCATTTTATATTATTAATGATTAGGTAATAGGAAGCAAACATTAACAGATCCATTGGAAAATTCTTGTTTCACTTGGTTAATTTTATTACCTTAAAATTCATTTAGAAAAATCAGTGAACGGCGATGTTACTAATTTGAAACTAATCACTGTCAATGACATTATTCATCGAAACATTTTCACGGCGTTCAAGAAAATATTCATATTGAATACATAATGTATGTAATATATTTTCCATATGTAGTGTGAAGGCATGTGAGGCTGGATTCTCATAAATAAGATAAAGTGGTACTAAAAAATGATATGCGATGTGATCCGGTTTCGTTAAGATTAAATGCACGACTTTCGTATTAACGAAGATAATCGAAAACCGCTAAAGTACCTACCTGCAAGCCCTCTATTTGGGCTTATTTCATTTTACATTATCAAAAATCAGCTATTACCTTGGGTTTTTGTACTAGGATTAAAAAAATTACAAATTACCGTTTCTTTGTTAAGTTGAAATGGTCATTTGTATCATTAGGCCAGAAACACAGTAGTAGACGGGAGACACCTACGCCGCCATTTTGTTTTTTGTGACGTCATTTGACCTTGGGAATTCCCAAGGCCGCCCACGTGGCTGACCTCGGTTTAACCTTGACTCCCATGTGAAGGATGTCGTCTGACCTTGGGGGTTTTCCCAGGGCAAGGCATTGGGCTCGGCCTTGGAGTTAGCCTTGGGGATTTTTAATGACTTAATTTGGTATTTTGACCTTGAGGCTGACATGAGGCCCTAATGCTAACTTATAAGAACTTGTGTTAGGGTCTGCGCCTTCCTGTCTTGCCCCCTTGGCCGGAAATAGTATTCTAATAAGGGGGCCCTAGCCCAGTAAGACAGGTATAGATATCGTAAAGTGAATCTAAAATTTACATAGGTAACTGTTTTTGTTTTACACGGTGATTTATTTTTCGTAACGAGTTTATTATAAAAGAGACTGCATAATTATCGTAAAAAATGTTATTAAAATTTTTACAGGTAGCGTAAGGTAATTCTATAGCAACAAAAAATTCATAAGGTTGAATTTAAGTGTTATAACACAAGATATGTCTAAGCTTTAGTTAATTAAATATGAATGCAAATGGTTAAACTGTATTATTGATATCTTATAGAAGTGTGTGGGCCTTGGAATTTTTTTTAAGTTAACATGTATTTATTTATGCCTTGCGATTTCACCTTGAAGTCAACCTTCAGCGTTATTCATGCAAAAATTACTTTAAAATAAATGAGTAATTAAGTAACGACACACTTATTCTGCATTGAGGTTATCCTTGGTATAGAAACTTGTTCTCGGGCCTTCGTCCCTTGTCGTGCCTTCTCTTAACAGTAAATAGTATTCTAATAATAAGGGGTCTAATTCTAAGTTAACAGGTATACAAAGTTGTGTTAGGGTCTGCGCCCTCCTGTCGTGGCCCCTTTGGCGCGAAATTTAAATTTGTTTGTGTCGCCATCTAGTAGTGTATGGACTAATGAATGTTTTGTAATAGAAGTTGATCGTGTTCGTCTCTCTCTCTCCTCTCTCGGCTCTTGTTAAGGAACTCTTAATTAAGTTAATCATTGATAACTAAACATGTAGTGAAAAACTTGTTCACAAAATCAAGTATTGGTAAATTATTATTTAATCTAAAATACAAAAACATTAACGTCTAAAGTCCACACTTACACACGCGCACACGCACACTCGCGCACGCGCACGCACACGCTCACACGCACGCACGCACACACACATACACACACTAACGTTTCTTGCCTTGATCATCAAGTGTTATGCTTCAACTCGTCAACCCAGGGACCATTTGTTACATGGTAAATGCTACTACACAATTTTTCTTCATCTACGTATTCAAACTGATGCTGACAGCCATCATTTAAAGAGCATACACATACAAAATAGCGCTGATTCAGCTTTTCAGTGATTTGAATGCCACTGTATAAAGAATGTACTAATTTTACATTTCCCATCGACTTAAAACCCGTTTCCAAGACCGTTCGTGGTTAAGATAACTTGATTTTTGAGATATACTATCTAATAAAACATATCTTCTCTGGTTACTAAATTTATTTGTCAAACCTAAAACTGTAGGCACATCTACCGTTCTTTCAAAAGCGGTTTTAGATCCGTTGCCGGTCTTACTTTTCTTTTCCAAATTTGTATTATTAAAACCCTCAACCACGAATAGAAGCTTTTGCTCATTTACGACTTCCTTATTCATAAATTCTAGCAATTGTTTAAACATTTCACCAGAATCCTTTTCTGTTCTTTGCCACACTCTCAATGCACCAACAGGTAAATATGATTCTACTAACGAGGTATTCTAAATATCACAGTAATTAGCTGCTTCTAAACCCAACGATTCAAAAACCATTTCTTTACTTAAGACTTCATCATACAACGACACAATTGAATAATTGTCTTTACACACCATACGAGTACTAATCAAGGTTATAATCTCAAAGACCTACAACTCCTTTTTGCTAAATCCTTCCTTCAACGCTTCAATAACTTTTGGTTAATTTTCATTTGAATGTGATAACTTTCAACCAATTTCTGCGATTTAGCTCCTAGCATCTGCATTGACCCAAACATTGGAATTTATCCACCGCATGCAACTTCTCATCCAAATGAATTTTTTAAATTGATCCAACCATAGTATCCAATCTTTTAGATCGCCACCGTACTTCTTTAACACAATTTTGGGTAATTTATATTGATTGTTCTTTTCACTTGTGACTCTCGGGTCTGAACTCTTACTGTTATTCTGGTGTTCAAACTGATTAAGGCATCGCGTATACATGGCTTGACACACATTAAACCTTAATTCGTAAATTCCGGATTCGTAATGCCTTCCCCAGTTATTAGAAACAGAATTTCGTTATCATACACTCGTATTTTCTCAAACCGTTTCTTTATAACATTAAAGTAAGCATGAAAACCATCTTTATTATTATCTTTCACTCCACATCTACAAATTTCTTCAAAACTATCTGCGGCGTTATTAAATTGAATTCTCAAGCTTTTACGGGTTGACTTCTTTACTTCGATACTGATAATAAATCTCATTGGGATCACCAAAATATTAAGAATTTTACTACCAATCAGGGGATTTTCTCAAATTCATAAAAATACTCTGATATAATTAATGCACCCGTTCTATATCCTTTATTATTTTCACAATATTGTAAACCTTTTTTAGACATTTTTCTTTAAATCCAAAACTCAAAAAAAATGCCAACTAAAACTCATTATCATTTTTACCTTCCAACCTACATATATATATATATATATATATATATATATATATATATATATATATATATATATATATATATATATATATATATATATATGTGTGTGTGTGTGTGTGTATGTGTGTAGGTATTGAAGGTTCTGCAATCCACTTTTTTTCGGTATTGCTAAATCGTCTTCTTAGCTCATTTTACAACTTTTGGCCAAGCCTCGCCAAGATCAACCACCGTGTGTGTGTGTGTGTGTGTGTGTGTGTGTGTGTGTGTGTGTGTGTCTGTGTCTGTGTGTGTGTGTGTGTGTGTGTGTGTGTGTGTGTGTGTGTTTGTGAGTGAGTTAGTGAGTCAGTTAGTGTGTGTGTGTGTGTGTGTGTGTGTGTGTGTGTGTGTGTGAGTGAGTGAGTGAGTGAGTGAGTGAGTGAGTGAGTGTGCGTGTGAGCGTGTGTGCTTGTGTGTGTGTGCGTGTGTGCGTGTGTGCGTGGGTGCGTGTATGCGTGGGTGTGCGCGCGCGTGTGCGTGTGTGTGTGTGTGTGTGTGTGTGTTTTCTGGTTCGTCCTTTTACTCTATGATAAAGCACAGTTACGTAGTGGCTCCGCCGAAGGTCAAATGATACAGAGTATTGATGAATAAGAACTCGACAATGATAAATTGATGAAGCTTCTGTGTGAAAAAATAAGCAATAAGTTCCAACAAAAATTGGATGACCGGAAGGTTAACATTAACGGGAAATAAAACTTCAAGACGATTACAGAAAATCGGCAATCTGGAACGGTACGGTAGGCGTATTAATATAAGAATATTCGGATTAATTAAAGACAAAAATGAAAATCTAGAGCAACTAATTATTAACAAATTTAAGGATAAATTAAATTTTGTTATTTCCACGGATTCCATTCTTGTATGTCACCGTTTACCAGGAAATCAGTCAAATGCACTGCGTCCCGTTATTGTTAAATTTATGAATAGGGAAACTAAAAGTTTACTTTTTTCTAAAAATTCTATGTTTAAAGGTAGCCATCTCACCTCACAAGGTCTAACACGCCCACGAGAAGAAGTACTAAGACTTGCGAAAAGTAAATTTTCAAACTCTAACGTATCGACCATCTTCATAAAATATGGTGATAGGTCATATAAAATTAATTCGAAAATATCTGGTGTGGAATGCCACACGACCTTCCAACCTACAAAATCGAAATTAAAAGAATTGAAATAAGGTTTAGGTAGAGATTAATGGACATAAATACATGTTAACATAAAAAAAATGACAAAGCCGCCCGCATCTATAAAAATATTGATAATACAGCTTCATCATTTTCAATCATATTTATTTAATTTTTACATTTATTTCGCTTTACATTAAAAACTGTGTAAAAAAAATTTTTTTTTAAAATACGTCTACACGTTTTCTTATAAAATTAATCGTTACTCAGATAATGAAAAAGTTTGAATTAACACTTAAATTCTACCTTAGGAATTTTATGTCGCTAAATTACGCGCCGTATCAAAAAATTCCATGGAACATAGTTAATCGGTATGTTTAAGGCCTATATCTAGGTATTTTTATATCTTTGAAATATGTAGCTATTTTAGAAGTATTTGATTAAAACCAAAAACTGCCTCAAATAAACCCCCCTCTCCACAGCTTTATTTCTCCAAAAATGGATACTAACGTACATCCACACAGACACACGCACACACAGACATACACTCACACCCGCACACGCCCACACATGCACACACGCGCACACGCACAAGCACACACACGACCACGAACACGGACACGCACACACACATGTACACCCAACCACAGTTCTACATGTATGTAGAACTGATGTAAATTGATGTAAATTCTAAATTTAGAATTTACATCAGTTTTACATACATAAAGAGAAAATTTACATCGATTGGGGCTTGTACTTCGATAGCGCAGTTGGTTAGCGTGGTACTCTAACAAAGTACAGGTCGTAGGTTCAAATCCTACTCGAGGTGAACTTTTTATTTATGTATTTAATAAAATTAATAATCAGTTTTAATTACATATTTACTTTGGAACTTATTCGCTCATAACAAAAACTTATAATAAAAGAATATATATTCAAAACGTAAGTAGGTATTTTAATTTCAATTAAAGCTCGCAGCAAATAATTCTACGTCCCTATGTAACGTATTAAAAATCAAGCAAAAAGTAACTCATTACGCACGTGGGCTCATTAAGTTGAAATCTGTTAAAACAAAAGGGGTTTGTGAAAAGGTGGACGTAGAAAAACGTGCAAAAGGTAGCTTTCGGTTATAATTGTAAAGAGGCAATTACCGATTGATCTACATACGCACGGGTCCAGATGACCATTAAACACCTCGATTTATATTTTTGCTGTTTTTATTGTGTTGTATAGATGGATGTGTAACCTGAGAAAAGGACGCTGTATTTTTCTAACGCAGTCACTCAAGCTTGTGTATCAGTCACGTTGTTGTTATTTGCACATACCCTTGTAAGACTTTGTTATAATGATTTTTTTTGTTTTGTTTGCCTGCAAACTAATTTCTCTTTATATGTAATTTATTGTAATTGTAAACAATTGTGTACATGTAAATTCCGTGCCTATTTTCTTTTGCCCTTGCATTGCAGTTACCTTATTTTACCTGTGCAATTTTACTGTTGTTATATTGTGTATGTACCGAAATTTGCCTTATTGTTTTATTTGCATATTTACTTAAAGACCGGCATGATTGGTTATATAGGGCCACATGTTTGGTATTACAATTTTTATTCGGATTTATTTATGACACAATTGTGGATATCATTACTCTGTTTGGTTTTTTGTATTGTGTTTATGTGTAGCTAAACTGCATTTTATTTATTTGTTTCTTAATGTTATTATTTTATACGCACTTTAACCTGATTTAATGGTGTTTTGTTATATATTGAACCCTTTCATTCTTTTTGTACTTGTGCAATTACTTATTTATGAATAAATTGGGTTTTCTTGGTGATTCTATCCCAAAGTAGTACATTAACGGTTTGAACCATCATTACTCATAGCTCGTTAAATTTAATTTGAGTAGTTTCATTGTTTACCTGTCCCACATGATGCAACACTTAACCTCATCCAGCCTATCTAATTCAAATAACACAGCGTACCTACCACTATACGGACAGTTGTTTTGATCAAATTTGAGGTTTGCGAGTAATTAAATATCAGACTTGTAAATAAATTCTAAGGTTTTAATTATTGCCAGAAAGTCGATGTAAGGCAATCAATTAATTTGAGTAATAGTAGTACTGTTGTCAGTAAAGTCAAGATAAATCACTTAGCGATTGTCTTGTTCTTAAATTTGCATTATTACACTTTTTAAGATAAGGTACCTGGGGGATGCTACAACCTTTCTTAGGAAGTTTGTGAAATTTTAAATTTTGATATTTGTTGACGCTAGAGACGTTTTTGTAGGACAATGCATTCTCTATAACGGAAGGTCTACCTTGTGATATTAATAACGCAATAAGAGAAATTTAAATATTTGGTTATGTTTTTTATAGCAATTTTTTATTTATTGGAGTATTACTGTGGCATTTCGACTATGGAAAAGCATGCTCGTGGCTGTATAGTTCATTAGATGTGACTTTAAACGGTTACACCAAGAACGGTTAATTAACAATCTAATGAACTCAGCAGCCACGAGTACGCTTTCTACTAGTCGAAACGCAGCAGTAAAAGTACACCGAACTTTATTTTTTAAATTACTCTTATCTTGTTATTAAGTTCATAAAGAAGACAATCGGTTAAGTTAAATACTCGTGCGACCTTCCGTTACGGAGAATACAGTGTCTTAAAAAAACATCTTTAGCATTAATAAAAATCAAAATTTTAAAATAAAATTTTACAAATTTAAATTTACAACATACTTAAATTTCGTACGATTTTATCTGGTAGTTTTGCTCTTATTTAGCTTTCCCAAACATCGTTCGGGCGCAGTAATTATTAAAATGCATTTAAAACGCCTAGATAACGCAGAACTAAATAGGCTTTAATTCGCTACCAAGTTCATTCGAATCGGACCAATGGTTATTTTTTATTAAGCTTCAAACACGAGTTTACAAACTTATTGCGCCGACAGTAGTGTCTTCACTTTGTAAAGATGACTAACAACTGTGAAGTCGTTTGGTGCGAAAGCGGGTTGGCAGAATAATAATCTCCACAATAATTACTTTCACACATCATCATTATCTTAAACCGATATCCTTCAAATGCTGTATATATCTGTGACTATAGTATACGCACTAAGTTCTCATTACTAACTAGCAACCCTGTGTATCTATAATGCTGTATTGGAAAGTTTAATCGATAATGTTACGCCTGTACTTTGTATAGAATGTTAAGTATAGTTATTCAAATTCCGTTCTATCTGATTTAAGGTAGTGTTTATAAAGAATATCTTTGAGTTTGCTTTTTGTGGTTTGCAGTTTAGATTCAATTGAAGAGGAGGAAACTGAACCTTGGCCTGGGTTAATTCATAAACTGTCAGTTTTTCATTTAGAACCTTTATGTGCTGTTTTTAAGGAAAGGAAGTATAAATCGGCAATCTGTAATGAGAATATTACAGAAGGTGTAACAAAAGAACAGTTCTTGAAAGCAGTTGAAGAAATTTTAGGTTTGTATCATACTTAATCTTGAACAACTCGTTATGTTTATTAATTTTTTTGAATATAACTCTTGAATAATACACTACTAAGAAGATTTCTTAATACTTTAAAGCAAATGTTATGCGCATGTGTGTAACAGATATATATTTATTTACAAAATTAATGATAACCACCACCATGTACATGACCTCCTCCACCATGGTGACTTTCACCTCCGCCATGATGGTTTCCACCCCCACCATGATGGCTTCCATGTTCGCCGTGATGGTTTCCACTTCCACCATAATGGCTCCCACCTCCACCATGATGGCTTTCACCTCCACCATGATGGCTTCCACCTCCACCATGATGGCTTCCACCTCCACCATGATGGCTTCCACCTCCACCATGATGGCTTTCACCTCCCCCTTGATGGCTTCCGCCTCCTTCATGATGGCTTCCGCCTCCTCCATGATGGCTTCCACCTTCATGATGTGATCCACCCCCACCTTGATGGTAGTCACCGTCTCCTCCATGGTGTCCACCACCACCACCGTATTGATCAGCCTTTACCATAGTTAACAACGCTACTCCAACTAACCAACATACCTAAATACATCTTAGCATATTATATTAAAACATTTAAAACTAACAAAGGTATCTTACCATTAAATTACGCATAATGCTTCTAGTATGTAATACTACCTACAAATAATCACCACTGAATGCTTTGCACTCAGAAATGGAAGAAATTTATACAGACTATCGATGACGTACTTTTGAATGCTAACGATAATTCTGTAGAAAAACAATTAAATATAAATAGTTCGAAACTATTTAAACTGTAATTTTGGGTACATAAATGAGATCGGTTTGCTTAATAAGTAATTGTATACAATATTTGTAATTAATATTGCATTAAAGTCGTAGTTGATAAACAATGATTTCGTTTTAAATTATGCATTAATTATTAATAGGAAACGATAAACATTGGAAAATTCATGATCTATTTGGTTAATTTTATTATCTCAAAATACATATCATTTAGAAAATTGAGTAAACCACGATATTACTAATTTGAAACTAATTACTGTCAGTGACATATTATTCTTCGAGTCATTTTAACGGCGTTCAATAGACTCTAGTATATATATATATATATATATATATATATATATATATATATATATATATATATATATATATATATATATACACACAGAGTGGCATAGAAAAAGTGCCATGCATAGTACCACGCGATAGAGAACACTAAAATAAGAAAAAAAGTTCCTATGAAGTTAGGCCCACAACGCCTTCGTTTAAAAGATATAGGGTGTTTTTACAATGATGTAATAAGCGGACGAAATTTTGTATACAGGGGTTTTTTATCACGCAGAATTCAAATAGTTCTTTTATTACTGATAGAGAGCGCCACATACAGGTTTCCATCTTGTTTGAATCGGTCCTAACTTTTTGGCCTTACACTGTATGTCATTTCCGACTGGAAAAATTTGTTTTCCCATCTTTTCTGCTTCAGAAAGGTATACATTATTGAAGTCGCTAGGACCAACGGTTTACGAGAAAAATGCATCCGATGCATGCAAATTATCCAAAAGCGCCAAAGTAACTTATTTGCAAAAACAATGACATAACACTTCAACAATTAAATTTTAGTAGCAACATTGAAGGGCAGTGATTAAAAAAAAAACATTAAATTTTTAGAAGTTGTTCCAATTGTTGTCCTTGTACTTGAATACATTTTTCAATTCTTCCTCCTAAGGATTGACGACATCTTTGAAATATTGCTGGGTTATTACGGAATCTATCTGCGGATTCCATAATTCTTATCCATAGTTGCTCTTCATTATGTATTTCTACAGAATAAACATCATTTTTCATGAATCCCCATAATGAAAAATCGAGGGGATTAAGGTCGGGGCTACGAGCTGGCCAGGGTACAGGTCCCCCTCGACCAATCCACGTATTTCCAGATCTCCTATACAAAAATTCCCTTGCCAATCGAGAAAAGTGAGCTGGCGCGCCATCATGCATTTAACGCATTCTACCAATAATAGCCAATGGAACATCCTCTAATAACATATTTAGTTCATTCTCCAAGAAATTTCGATACAGGTCAACTGTCAACCGATTGGACAATTGATATGGGCCAATTAAGTAATTGTCAATTATACCTGCCCACACATTAACAGAAAACCCATATTGGAGACTTCTAATTACGGTTTGATGAGGATTTTCATCACTCCAATGGTGTATATTATGTAGGTTCAGAACACCATCAAGGCTAAAACCAGCTTCATCAGTAAGCAAAATTGAAGAAAAAATATCGTGTCTTTGATTTTGCAACCATTTGCAAAATTGTACACGAGGAAGATAGTCATGTTCTAATAGTGAATGAACCTTTTGGAAATGATACGAGCGAAGAAGTTGTGCATTGAAAATTTGACTAACTGATTCACGGTTAACATTTCGTACCGCTGAATTTGTCCTGGTGCTTATTCTCGGATTATTTTCTACCATTCGTAAAACAGTTTCTTCGTTTCGCGCAGTGCGACGAGTTCTGGAAATTCCACTATTAACTTTTGGTTTTTTAAAACAGCCATCTTCACCCAAACGCCTATACACGTCAATAAATGTCCTATTATGAGGAATATTCCTTAATGGATATCTTTCTCGATAGATACGTTGAGCTTCGGAAGAATTTGATCTAGCTTCGCCGTAACAAATAATTATGTCCCTGTATTCTTCAGAAGTGTAGTGAACCATTTTTGAAAAATCAACAAGAGAATCAATGAAAATCAATGAGAATCAAAAACACAAAATACCTCTAACAAGACAATAATATTTTGACAAGTGTCACAGATTTCGTTTTTTTTTCGTAAATTTCCATCGCCTGTTATTTTCATCACTCCAATAGTACATATTATTTTGTGTTCCTAAAATGGTTCACTATACATTTGAGGAATACAGGGACATGATTATGTGTTACGGAGAAGCTCGGTCAAATTTCTCCAAAGCTCAACGTATCTACCGAGAATGATATCCTTTAGGACAGGTTCCTAATGTTTTTATTGACGTGCATAGGCGTTTGGATGAAGATGGGTGGTGAAGATGTCTGTTTAAAAAGAAAGTTAATAGTGGAAGTTTCCAGAACTCGTCGCACTGTTGAAAAGGAATAACCTGAACACATTATTAGAAGATGCTTCATTGGACATTGTTGCAAGAGCGGACTTTATACTTGATGGCAAGCTAGCTCACTTTTCTTGAGTGGTAAGGAAATTTTTTAAAAGGAGGTTTGAAAATAGGTGGATTTGTCGTGGGGGGCTTGTAATATGATCACTGCTCTTCAGTAATAAAAGAACTAACGTCATATTTGAATTCTGCGTGATAAAAAGCTCCTGTATACAAAATTTCGTCCGCTTATTACATCATTGTAAGAGGATATTAAGAAAAAAACAAAAAAAATAATTAAACTTCAACGAAAGCGTTGCGGACCTAAGTTCATAGGAACTTTTTTTCTTATTTTAGTGTCCTCTGTCGCGTGGCACTATGCATGGCTCTTTTTTCTATGTCATCCTGTATATATATATATATATATATATATATATATATATATATATATCTTGTGTCTCAAATTATATTTTCTAAGTGCACTATGAAATCATTCGAGGATGGATTCATAAATAATAAGTAGTAGTAATATAAATAAGGTAAGATGGAACTTTCGTATTAATGAAGATAAACGAAAGCCACTTAAGTACCTAGCTGTAAGCTCTTTATTTGGAGCTATTTTATTACCGCAACTCTGCTCATATTCGCAAAAATAATTTCTGAACATTTTTTGTGCTATTAATTCATTAAAAATATTTTCGAAAATTTTTTTGGTGTCGCCATCATATTATATCTTAAGTTATGTTGCCAGACGCCTCTAATATGTATGACAGATGTTCATGTATAAAAAGTGAATGGTGTAATCTAAACATTTATTTTTTTCCCGGCCTAAGCCAGAAACAATGAGTTTGTGGAACCATTTTGAGGATTGAAGAACCAGTGTTGTCAGATGAAGTATTTTTGTATTTTAAAGGTGTTGGGGACTAACCAATGAAAACGTTGTCCCTTTAATTTTATTAACGAAATTTTATTTAGTTTTTCTTTCACATAAACTGTAAAAATTTTGGTTTTTCTGACAGTTTAACTTTTTAGTTCATATTTCAATAATTGAAGTTTAACGGTTTACTACAAAGATTGTAACTCAGCTCCATATACGCAAAATTCAGGTGATCAAAAACATTAAAGTAGGTTGTTTAATGTATGCAGATGATATTAAGTTGTTTAAAGTAATTAATAATTATGATGGTGTAGTTCGCATAATTTGACAGTCAATAAATCCAAATGCTCGGTAGTTTTATTCTCGCGTAAACTTAACGACATTATGTTTCATTATAATGTAGATGGGTTTGTCTTGGGTAAATCTGATACTGTATGTGATCTTGGTGTAGCTTTCGCTCCGCATGCAAAAGCCTAGGCTACATAATTCGAAATACTAAAAAATTTTCTAAACAATATTATTATTTTGGACAATTATTATGTTCATGCAAAATTGGAATATGGAGCAGTGGTATGGTGCCCTTTCTACGTTGTGCACATTAGTGCTCTTGAGAAAGTTCAAAAACATATCGCCTTTAATCGACTGCATAGTGATTCTCAATATAACACAATTTAAAGGTCCAAGAATTAATTCTCGTTCAAGTAATGTGTTCTACCCACCTGCCACACGAACAAATGTGTAATATTAATATTATAATTTTTTTTAGTAGGTTAAATGCAATTTACGCACAATGTGTCGGACTACCGACTAAAACGCTCCTAGGCACTAACTTGGGACTGTTTGGCACATTAATTCTAGTTAGGCCCCTTTGTCATGTTTTCTTTTCTATGTGACTACATTTCTCTAGGGCAGTCTACATCGGTTTTCTTTAACCACAATACTTTTGCAGAGAAGTTCGCTATGATATTCCATTTTTCTCTGCCTCCTAACATTACTGTTACTATGTTGTCAGGGTACTGCAATTTCTGTTATTAGTGTTAATCTAATTTGAGCCCATCTCTCACAAACGAATCAGGTATGTTCTGCACTATCTAATATTCCTTCGCAATATATCCAATTAGAAGAAGGATGCTTTCCTATTTTTCTCCAGGTAAGACCTAAAATAGCCATGATCGCTTAATAGCTGTGTTAGATAAGAATCTTATCTCTCCATGTTTTCTTGTTACCCATAACTGGATATTTTTTATTAACCTAGCAGTACCTGGTCTCTTGGTCCCAAGATTCTTGCCATATCGTTCGATTTCTTTCTTCTTGATTGATTATTATCTCCAGTTTCCTTTGCTCTGCAAACATTTCTTCTTCCTTTTGCCAATAGGCGAATTGGTATAACACCTGCTGTAATATGTCTTATTTAGCCTGCCTGCCCAAGCTTCGGCTCCATACAAGAGTACAGACTGTATTGCTGCCATTAGTAAACGTCTTTTACTAAATGTTGGTCTCCTACGTTTACCAAGGAGTCTCACTGTATTTGCTGCTCTATCTACTGCCATATTTATTTGATTAAGAGATGTGACCCTCGAGTCAAAAATCACACCGAAATATTTTATATCCAGCTTTTTGGTAATAATTACGTCACCAACACGCACGGGAAAAACCGCAGGGATTCGTTTCTTGGTAATTAAGAGTACTTCTGTTTTATGGAGCGCTAATGATAAGCTGTGATCATTCATCCATTTAATGATACTACGCATAGCTTAATTTAGCTTTATTTGCGCTAGTTCCACATCACGCGCTGCTACTATTACTACTACATCGTCTGCACATCCTATCATTTTAAGCCTAAGTAGTTTATCACATGTCATGTTACAGAGATCGGGACCCAAGATAGACCCTTGTTCAGCTCCACTAGAGGTTGCAACCTTCTGTTGTCCTACTGTAGTATCATAGATGATGGAGCGATCTCGAAGGTAGTCATGTAAAATACGCATAAGATAAGTAGGCAAATTTCTTATCCATAGCTTCAATCATGTCACACCATCTTACTGAATTAAAAGCGTTTTTAACATCTAATGTTATCAAAAGTATTACTCTACGAGAAAATGGATTAAAACTTTCTGCACGTCTGACAGCTTGTCCGGGCTTGTCGGAAACAATGTCAAAATGATCTTCTCTACGAAATCAGGTTGCATTTCACAGCCATGAAAGAGCTTTACTTTTGTTTATTGCAGGCCTAAGTGACTTTCTACTTGAGTTGTATGCTTCACATTTTGCATTAGCGTCAACTCTCTCTTTTGCACGTTGAGCAGCTCGTCGAAGTCTTAATCTGCGATTTCAGATGTCCACACAAGTTTTTGCGGGGCATAGAAGCATTACACGCTTCCGTAATTACATTTATTGTTGAGATGACAAGAGTGTGTATCTCTATTCTTTCACTCTCATATAATCTTACCATACTTCAGCACTATGTTCCAATGTATCACAAACTACGTTAATGTCTATTTTGCTAACATTCCATTTGTGTCTGTTCGCTCCACAATTTGATAAATTCTGTTGTTGTTGTAGGATCTCAAAAGTTATGCACTGGTGGTCACTAGCAGTGTAATCTTCTAATGCCAACCAATTCGTTATGTTTGACACTAACATTCCACAAGCCAAAGATGCATCAGGGATAGTTTCGAATACCCAGGTCGCCTAAAGGTGGACGTAGTTCCTTGGTTTAGTATCTGTAAACCAGTCCTAGCAGTCATTTCAAGCAAGTACCTATCCCTTGAATATGAGTACGGTATTCCCCATTCAAAAGCTTTCGCATTGAAAAATCATCTACTACTACGAGTTGACCATTTCTGCAGAGTATTTCATCCTCAAATGCATCAATTTTTCCGCGATATTCTTGTATAGTTTCGTTTAGTGTAAAGTAAAATGAAATAAAAGTAGTTTTATCAGTTTCAATCCATGCAAAAGCTCTACCTTGTCCAAATCTTATTGCTTGAACCTTTTATGTATTTACAATCCAAATAGCTGCCGTCCCTGTTAAATCCGAATACCAATTTGGATATTTTAAATCTCAGTATTATTCACAATAATATCAATTCTTTTTTTAAAGGCAATTTGGCGAAGAAGGTCATTTTCATTCTACTTCTGTGCATATTTGCTTACAGAAATCTTATCATTGAAATTGTCTTTTTGCTTCTTCGAAGGCTTCTGTATGGGTCACTTCCAAAGGATACAATCCATCTATACATAGCAAACAGGGTACTATAGTTTGGCACTCCTTAACTTCATGTCCAGATGTGAGACATTTATAACAATTGTTTTTTCTATCTGGACCGTTGCAGACCTTGGTTGCATGTCTATATCCTAAACATTTAAAGCAGCGTAATATGATAGCACGTCTGCGAACTCTGCATGTTATCCAAGCAATTCTGATATTTCCTAAGTCAATTATTATTATTGCAGCTTCTTCATCCTCATATGCAATAGCTATTTTTTGTCCCCTCAAGTTCATAGGGGTTACACTCACTTTTAGTTGTTTTATAACAGGGCTCTCTTAGTATAGCGTCCTCAACTTTAGCTTTTTCTGTAAAACAATCCATATCTTTTATTTCAACGGTGCACATAGGATTCACGCTACGCACAACAGCGTTTTCTCGTAAAACATTCTTAATTACTTCACTAAAATTTTCTTTATTTTTTGTGTCTGTCCTAAGTTTGAGCAAGACTACCCCTGAACGAGTCTTCTTTATAGCTTTTATATCAGCTTGAGATTCTTCTGGTTTATTTTATTACGAATTACTCCAAGGATTTCCGCATTTGGTTTACCGGCAATAGGTCTAATCAAAATAATAATAAGAATAAGAATAATAATAATAACACTATTGAATAAAATTATTTATTCTACTCAATGACGTTAATATACTCCCCGCCCTGGAAGTTCTCGGTTCCAGTAATCTCAGTAACTGACGTAGGTATCTCGATAGGCAAAGGACAAATCTGTGCGAAAGAACGCCGTATTTCTCCATCCGCCGTACGTATATTTGCCATACACGAAACTCCTTTTCCAGTGTAGACTTGTTGTATACGTCCAAGACGCCATTTTAAAGGCGGAACGTTGTTTTTCTTTACAAGAACGATTCTTTTGAAAGGGATATCACTCTTGGTCGATTTCCATTTTGTTCTGGTCTGTAGTTCACTAATGTAATCCTTTGACCAACGTTACCAAAAATGTTGACGATTATGAAGAGAAAAACGATTGATAACTACATTAGTGATATCATCACAGATTAGTGCTGTGAGTGGACGTCCAATTAAAAAGTACCCTGGTGTTAATTCTTGAAGGTCGTTTGGATCTGAAGAAAGAAATGTCAACGGATGGGAGTTCATGATAGCTTCCACGTGTACCAACACTGTGTTAAACTATTCAAACGTGCTTCTCACAAGCCACCAAAGTGAGGAGAATATGGATGAATAAATTTAAACGTAACATTTTCTAAAGGGGCTCTTTCAATTATTTCGTTTGGACATTTAGTTAAAAAATGATTCAGCTCGTTAGCAGCTCCAACATAATTTTTCCCATTATGGGAGTATATTTCCACTGGTTCGCCCCTTCGAGATATAAAACGGTTTAAACATAGAAGATAACTATCTGTGGAGATATTTGTGGACAATTCAAAATGCACTGCTCGGGTAGCAACACAAATAAATATACAAATGTAACATTTAATTAACCTTGAACCTCTCCCTTGACGGTTTAAAATGTTAAAGATACATCTGGGTGCATTTTGCACATAATAACTTCACAGTAGCTTCAGTTGAATGCTTACCGGCACTGTGTATGTAAACGCAGGCACCATAAGCATCTTATGAAGCACCCGTAAAAGTATGTAACTCGAATTGGTGTACGTGTTGTATGATCACGTACCTCACGCAAATGTAAGAGAGCAGTGAGCATAAGATTTTATTAAATGAATTCTCGATATCAGCAGGAACTGGGTCATCCCATCCGATTTTGTAAAACCAAAGTTTCTGCAAAAGTATTTTAGTAACGATAATAATAGGTGCTAATAACCCTAGTGGGTCATAAATCTGCGATATAGCAGAAAGCATTTTTCGTTTTGTAATTTGTTACATCAATGTACTTCTGTATTAAATTTCAGTTCACTGCTTCTATACCAACCCAAGTGTTTTTGTTGGACAGTCTTATCGAGTGATGAATTATCAAACTTAAAT
>JARFJB010001721.1:3565000-3635000 GCA_036346205.1 Vesta saturnalis | reverse complement strand
ACATCTCTCCAACATTTTTAATCCACCCCATGTTAAGGTACGTAAGTTATTACATGTTGGACACTAGATTAACTTGGTTAGCGTTAGATTGTAAATTGTAGAATTAAGTAGGTTGTTTTTTAGAAAGATACAATATCAAAAATTGTTTTAATAGAAACAGATAAATATTTTTGTTACGCTATTTTGTCAAAATATGGACATATTGGACTCTACGATGGTAACATGAACTTTTTAACATCTTATCAAATGATTATGACTCGTGAAGATATTAGCAGAAAAGAAAAGGAAAGACGTAGACGAAACAGGTGGATAACAGACGCAGTTTTTGTCAAGGATGTATTGATGCTATTTATCACTACTACGACAAGAAGTATAACAGTATATGATGCTTCTGGTTTGACGCATACGCCTTTATGGTTAATTTTAGGAATTCCTAACATAATACAGGTAATTAGTAACAAAAGATAAAAATGTCCCCAAATGTTTTAATTAGAAGTTCTATAGATAAATTCTGTCTCGTATTGGTTTTTGTCACGTTAACTACCTACTCTTAATGATATGTCGTTAACTTTAAAAATATTTCAAGTATGAGTAATAGCAGTGTATAATAACATAAACAATTACTGTAAGAACAAAAATACGAGTAAATTTAGAATGAAATGGGTTGTTTTCCTTTTTAATAAGAAGTCTACTTAGGCTTAAGAAATGCATATAAACGTGCACCTGAACCATTAATCGGCTCTATAGTAGCACATTTTCATAATTGTTCAAAATAACACCAAACACTACCTACAATTCAGGCTATATCTGCGTTATAATCCCTAATGTCTTCGAGTTTGTAAAAAAAAAATTGTCAAACCCATCATATATAGGCTAATTAATCCGTAAATGTCTTTTTGAACTTACTAAACCTGAACCATTTTGTGGATTATCATAAAATAATCACTCCTTGGTTAATAATTTTTTGTTTAAAATAGCATCCTCAGTTACGAAAATAAGCAAAGATATATTCTGTGTGTAGTGAGTGGCTCTGCGAAGAATACTATATTAAGTGACGTTCGCAGGATTATTTATCATGTAAAGTTTTCATTATAAATTTAATTGCAGCAAAAACACAAAGTGCGCAAGTTTTTTAATGCGGAAATCAAAAATTAAAATTTTCGACAAAACTGTTTGGAAAAATAACGAAACGAAAGATATCAATGGATTGCAAAAGCCACGGGTTAAGTATACAATGTCACTTTACTCGATGTGTTAAAGACTGCGTAAATAAATTAAACAATAGTCGTTTATTGTTTTTGATATTAACCACTTTGTTAAATTAGACCAAAGTCACGTTTAGGTGTCAAATAAATTGTAGCGAGCTGAAAAGTGTGTTTACACTTTAAATGTAATCGCCAAAGAAAAAAGAAAGTAATCAAGGAATATCAAGTTCTATCCGTAGATTTTTTTGTGATGTATTTTATGTAATTCAATTTTAAAAATTTTAAGACTCCCACACTGGCGAATGCGTTTGCTATCTGCTTGAGGGGTCGTTTGGCAATTTGGCAAAATGTCGAATTCTAAATCGGCGGCTAACGATTGACACTTTCGAGCATACTGTGGAATTGAACTAGAAATGCTATACCTATAGCTTCTGTTCCGGATGAGCGGAAATGAATGTTACGTTAATGGCAAATAGAGAGTATGTGTGTCTGCATCTGTGTCGGTGTACCCACGATGACTCTAGACGTACTTCAATTTCGTATTTAAGCATGTTTTTATTTCTCCGCGGAGAAGGGAGTTTATTAGGACCGGTTTTTGATCTTTATCATGTATGCTTCAAAGATATAAAATATAATGATACCAACATATATAGCTTAAACATATCAATCAATTAAAACTTATTATTAATTTTATAAAATACATAAATAAAAGGTTTACCTCGAGTAGGGTTTGAACCTATGACATGTACTTTGCTAGAGTACCGCTCTAACCAACTGAGCTATCGAGATACAAGCCCCAATCGATGTAAATTTTGTCTTTATGTCTGTAGAACTGTAGAACTGATGTAAATTCTAAATATAATGAGATTACATTCAAATTACTTATATTAATTTTTTATTACATATTTACTTTTGAACTTATTCGCTCATAACAAAATTTATAATAATTTAATATTAGTCAAGTTGCTTTGCCTTGCGATATTGCAAAGTACATGTCGTAGGTTCAAATCCTACTCGAATTAAACTTTTTATTTATGTATTTAATAAAATTAATAATCATTTTTAATTACATATTCACTTTTGAGCTATACGTTCATAATAAAGCTTATAATAATATCAATCAATTATATTTTATTTTGATACAGCGAGTAATGTAATGGCAAAAAATATTCCTAAGGGAGAATTTGTGTTAGTTTATTTTTTTTCAATAACTGAATAACAACTAACTTTATAAAAAACTGTGTAGTCATATTTTTAAACAAAATTTAATTTTGCATAACTTCTATACAAAGCAAACTAAATCTAAAATTAATTTGATACGAGTGGAAATGCTTAAATTGTATTATTGGTATTTTATAGTAGCGGGCGGCTTTGGAATTTTTTTAAGATAGCATCTACCTATATCTCTATTAACTTGTATCTGACATGAAGTTTTGAACGTCCATCTGCCATGGATTATCGTTTTTGTTTTTACAATGTTGCCTATTTTTGTTTGAACGTATTAAAAAAGAGGGTGCATAATTATCCTAAAAAAATGATTATTACTTTGTAAGTTGGAAGGTCGTGTGTTGTTCCACACCACGTATCTTTATGATATTCATGCAATCTCTTTTATATTCAGGATATTTAGCTTTTTTTGGGTATATAATGGTGTATTTTTGTATTTATGTTTATGCAAATCTAAAGGTTTCGATAAGACTTAGTTATCGGCCTCAGTAGCAATAATATCTTTTAGAACTGTTTAAGATATTTAAACAATTTTATGAAATATGAAAATTGAAAACGCAAACATAAGCCTGCTATTAATATAACAGTTTAATAAACGTATAAAGCCAACGGTTTAAGTAAAGAGTAACTAGATCTTTAACAAACTAAATATTATTCATTACGAAAATAGGCAACATTACAAAAACAACAACAATAATCTGTGAGATGGACATTTAAACCTTCGTGTCAGATAGAGCCCAATTTATAGGTGCGAACTTGAAAAAAAAAATTGTACAGCCGCCCGCTTCTTGAAAAATATTGATAATACAATTTAGAAATTTGCAATTAATTTTATTTAAATAATTTTTAAAGCTTATTTGGTTCGTATTAAGCAATTTTATCTGGGAAAGTTTGCTATGAAGTTGAACATTATATATATATATATATATATATATATATATATATATATATATATATATATATACAGTGTGATAAAGTAAGGAACAAAATTTATAACTGCGTTATTTAATGTTTCCAAGCACAGCGCTCGGACAGGTCAATTTTGCTTTTTAATTAGCCACCTTATGACAAAAATTTTACTTATGACGTCATGTATTTTGCCCAATGACGTCATCATTGGTTTTTTCAATGACAACCCCAATTTTTTTTGCTACTTTTTATTAGATGATCCAACTACTTAAATTATGGTGTAAAAAAATTGGTACCTTAGATAACTATTTTTTTGAGAAAATAACTCATTTACCGTAAGAAATAAAAATGTAACTTTAATGGAAGAAAATCATAATTAAACCTCAAAAACAAACGAAATTTATCGCAAATGTTCAAATTGTTCTCAAGATATTGACGGACGTTGATTCCAAAGTGAGGAGGCCTCATCATGTTGAAACCAAATATCCTGATGGGGTACATCTGCTTCGTGATAATTTGGAAACATTGCTGTCAGAGCTGGCACTAAATCAAACTGCAAAAAGTCCAAATAACGTGCTGCTGTAAGGTCCTTGACTGTACAAAGTCTTTACACTCACATCTATCATTGCCAAATGGTTAACGAAGCGCAATTTGAACATTTGCGATAAATTCCGTTTGTTATTGAGGTTTAATTATGATTTTCTTCCATTAAAGTTACATTTTTATTTCTTACGGTAAATGTTTTATTTTCTCAAAAAAATAGTTATCTAAAGATACCAATTTTTTTACACCATAATTTAAGTAGTTGGACCATCTAATAAAAAGCAGCAAAAGAAATTGAGGTTGTCATTGAAAAAAACCAACGATGACGTCATTGTGCAAAAATACATGACGTCATGAGTAAAATTTTTATGTCATAAGGTGGCTAATTAAAAAGTAAAATTGACGTGTCCGAACGTTTTGCTTGGAAATATTAAGTAACGCAATTATAAATTTTGTTCCTTATTTTCACACACTATATATATATATATATATATATATATATATATATATTGTGTGTGTGTGTGTGTGTGTGTGTGTGTGTGTGTGTGTGTGTGTGTGTGTGTGTGTGTGTGTGTGTGTGTGTGTGTGTGTGTGTGTGTGTGTGTGTGTGTGTGTGTGTGTGTGTGTGTGTGTGTGTGTGTGTGTGTGTGTGTGTGTGTGTGTGTGTGTGTGTGTGTGTGTGTGTGTGTGTGTGTGTGTGTGTGTGTGTGTGTGTGTGTGTGTGTGTGTGTGTGTGTGTATGTGTGTGTGTGTGTGTGTGTGTGTGTGTGTAAAAAATGCAGCTGTTTCAGAAATACTTGGTAAAAACCAACTGCGAGTAACCCTCCCCTCACTCTCTACCGATGGATTTGTCCCAAAATCGAATCAGTCCTAGGAGAAGTGAAATTAAGCTTAAATACGAAACCTCAAGTAAGCACATCGTATCGACTGGATCGGGTTATCGTGAATGGTAGGATACATCCACACACACACGCGCGTACGTACACCCGACGCACACAGACAGACACTCACATGCTCACACGCACTAACTCACACACGCACGTACACACGCTTATGCACTCACGCGCACCCGCACACGCACGCACGCACACACACGCGCAAACACGCAAGCGCGCGCCCGCACGCAAACATCATTGATGACCTCGGCGAAGCTTTGCCAAGCATCTTAAAATGACAAGTCGATTTTATCGAAATGTATTAAAATATGTGAAAAACTTGAGTTATTTTTAGTTTTATTTGACATCTGTAATGTCATACGTGGCTCAAAGTAGATTTTCTTTATAAATATAATAATTCTATTTTAGTGTCTTTCTTTTCATTATGACCATCCAAATACAAATTTGTCATTGTTTATGGGGGATGACAGTGGACAGCTAATATCTATGAAATTTCTGCAGCCCAGGAATGGATTGTTACGAAAAAAACATTCGGATAAACTTAGTTTTTTTTACTGGACAGTGAGTGCTAACCAGAATATGTATTTTTAAAATTGAGAGATTACCTTTTATAGATTTTTCAGTATAGTAGTTTGTCTTTGTTTAGCTGTTTTCTAATTAAAAGATTTTGCTTTACACCTAAGCCATTTATTATAACATGCTATTTATGAGCATTTGAATATTTTTAGCAATTGTACGCAGAAAAAGAGTTTGTAGTGATAAAATCCATAGGCCATATACATAGTGAAAGTTTGAACTCAGTTTATTTTTGCAAAGACAATAATACAATCGTAACATCAAGTAGAGATTCAACTACATCGCTTATAATAAAGGCATTAGATAACAGAAAAGTCAATTACTATTTCAAAATATACAGAGTACGTTCTTCTTATTGCATTTATAACTATTTATTTTTGTTAATTTAAGGGAGCAAGTTGCTTCGCTATTAGCAGACATTTAAAAGTACTCATAACTGGCAGTGATAATGGAATTATCAGAATATGGAATATAGTAGTCAAATCCAAGCCTACTGCAATTCTTAAAGATCATCAAAGTGGTATTATTGACATACAAATTATCGAATCAGAAGATGTATTTTTAAGTTGCTCTAAAGATGGGGTTAGTTACATAAAAAAATGTTGGTATAACGTTTTTCAACGTAACATAAATTGAAATTTCAGGTTTTTAAACTATGGTCCATTAAGGAGCAAAAGTGTATGCAAACCATAAAATTAAAATTTCCTTCTTTTCAAATTTTGGGCAAAACAGTAGAGTGGGGTATTAATTCTATTTATCCCGGACCAAAACGATACCTTTTAAATGAAAATGCAGAAAATGATTTAGTGTAAGCATAACATAGTGCATAACATATACAGCTAATTCTAATTGCAGATTAGATACAACGTGGTTAAGATCTCATCTATTTGTAGCTTGCTGTAATCACATAGCCCAAATTAACATTACTTTTACTGATTCGAATAAGATATTTGATTCTTCAGTTATACCAGCTCCTCCGCTTCAAAATACTGTTCTTCTTCCAAGTACCTGGAGAATTTGCGCAGATGCAGTAGATGTGCCAAGGTTCGATAGAATAATTACAAAATACACACTAACATTAATCATATTTAGAGAAACTGGTAACAGTATACCAGCGATAGAAGACAAAATAGACCAAGAATACCTAGCAAAGAAAATTGAATCTTTTAAATTCATTTTAGATAAAAACATTTTATTGGAAAATAATTTGAAAAGTAATATTAACTTTCGTTTGGCGTGTTTAGAACAAACAAAGCTAAAGGTAAGCAAAACGTATAATACAGCACAGTGCAAATTATTAGAAATGTTACAGATGCTACCAATAGTATCAAAATGTGCACCCTATCTTGCATTGGATTTACCACTTATTGAAGAAATTAAATTATCCTCAAATTTACCGATTCCAACTAATAAGGAAACAAGAAAGTTAGTTGAAAGAACACAAAATATGCTTTCGGGAGTTGCGTCAAAAACTCGGGCTTATTTGGAACGGTCGTCTAGTAGTCGAACACAATCTTCACGAAGCAGCATTATAACGTTTGAGTAATATTTTTACAAACTATAATAGAGACAGATAGGTACTTAAAGAGTAAGTTTAAGTTGTGTGTGAGAATGTAGTTTAGATTCTTCAGATATTTGGCCAATTGTTTCTCAATGTTTACAACTTTTTTATAGAATACATTACATGAAAAATAAATATTTTTAAACCAAACTCTACTTCGTGAATTGCCTTTGCTCCTATACTATACATTTTTTGTAGCCTTGTCTGAGTAACTCCCAGCTCAGTTGGTTAATGGTTCATTAAAGGAAATAATATCCATATTTACCATCATATGGATAAGTAAGTGTTACATTAGATGTATTTGCTGTATTTGGCATTTGTCAAATTTCTACACCAATGATATTCAATAATACTGGGATGAAGCGTACCTAATACTGAACTTACTTATCTTTTGACAACCTTTACTATGTACAACAAATATTAATAATTGTTGGTTCAGTAGCACTTGCACACAAAAAATCAAATTAAGTTCAATGTTACATTTGATCAAGAAACTATTAAAAATGATTGTCAGTTTTAGAACTACTCTATCAATCACATGTAATATTCCGGTGGGATATATGTAACACCATTAATTTACTTTTGTAGACACGACTGTGATGCAAAATTGTCAAAATCTCGAACACAATATTTGCGCTGAATGACGAAATCAGATTAGGATTTTTTTAGTAGAGGAGACCGGGGATAGTTTGACCACGGGTATACAATGGACAGTTTCAAATTTCCCTCCCTAATGTGAAATCGACAACGCCGCTAATAGTCATTGCTTATTTTAGTTTAACCTACAACGTGATCAATCTCAAGTGTACTGTAGTGGTATGACAAAAATCCCTAGTTGTTAATATTGTTGTGTTTTGCAGTTGGCCGCTTTGGATTTTTAGTGTGGTTTTAGTTTATGTCAGTTTAATCATATTATACCTTCGTTTTTCACTTTTGTATTTTCTTGAGTTATTTACAAACTGTCTTATATTTATATTATATATATATATATATATATATATATATATATATATATATATATATATATTAATTATATATTCTGAATTTCAAATTGTGATATCGAATTTACATTTACATGTACTGTAAATTTTATTTAATTATAATGAAATTATAACATTTAAATACTTAAGATTCATTACTTTATAATGATTTAATCCAATCATTAAATAATATTTTATTTATTTTGTTGTATTTTATAGGGATGCAGTCTAATCAAATACAAAATAGTCATTATTTAAATTAAGATAATATTTTATAATATGTATAAGTTAATGACCTTCATACAGATTTGAAACTGATCGTAGTTTTTACTCGAACCATGCTCTAGAGTAGCTAGAGCAATACAGCTTCCCTATCAGTGGTACCAACTTAAATATTTTGATCACGTGGTATACACTTGAGATTGATCAATCCGTATTAGTTGAAGAAGGTACGTGGCCGACACCAGTAATAAAGTGTGAATTTGTGAAGTTGTGAATTTTTTCGTCACTTATTATAACTTGAATCGTAAATAAATTTGCATTTTTTAATGACCAGTTGTAACTTTTGCTAATGTTTATTAATTCTGCAGATTATGTTAATTATTTAGACTGTATTAACTAAAATTTTACTTTTAAATAGTGAACATTTTTTTCGTAACAACATAAAATTTAATTTCATATCAGATGGGGATAGAATGGACAATTTACGGGGATAGGATGGACAAGTGTCCAGTGTATCCCCCAGTAGGTTTTATATGAAATTAGAATGTTATACATTGTTTCAGATGCCGCGATCATTCAAAAAGAACACTGAGCGTACGTTTCCTGCAGGCGACATGAAGCGAGCGTTGGAGGACATCTTAAATAATGCAGGAAGTATTCGTCATGTTGCAGAAATACATAATGTAACAAAATCGCGTTTAGCGATATATGTGAAGAAAGCAAGGTAAGCAAGAGAAGAAGAACCAGTGTCCTATCAGCTTTGTTTCACAAACCGGCAAGTCTTTAGTACTGAGAAGGAAAAGGCTTTAAGAAAATATATACTGGAATGTTCCGAAATGTATTATGGACTTACACCCAAGAGAATCAGAGAACTAGCCTTTAATTATGCGATGAGAAACTCCATAAAAACACCAGAGTCATGGAAAATTAATGAAATGGATGGTCCAGATTGGTTTTCTGCATTACTTAAAAGGGGTCCTTCACTGTCAATAAGAAAGTCTGAGGCTAGGCTAGGATGCCATCATTTAATAAAACAGTAGGCCAATTTTTTGATAAACTCGAGAATGTCCTAGAAAGATATCATTTTGAACCACACCAGATTTGCAATTTGGACGAAACCGGTGTGATTACCGTTCCACTAGTAGAAAAAGTAGTTGCCGAGAAAGGAGAAAAACAGGTCGGCGCAGTTACATCAAGACAACGCGGAGAACTAGTAACTCAAGTTGGTATCATATGTGCGAATGGAAATGCTTTGCCTCCTATATGGGTATTTCCGAGAATTAGGTTTGACGAGAACCGAATGATGATAGGAGCAACTCCAGGTTCCTTGGGACTTATTCACAAGTCTGGTTGGATGACAACCGGCAATTTTATTAAAGTTTTAAAATTCTTCAAAAATATTGTAAGATGTAGTAAAAGTAATTGTGTCCTCTTACTGATGGACAATCATGAATCACATCTCCGTATCGATGCAATTAACTACGCCAAGGATAATGGAATAGTCGTTTTAACACTTCCTCCCCACACGTCGAATCGTATCGTAGTGTTTGTGGGCCTTTTAAGAAATATTTTAATGAGGCCGTAAATTCCTGGATGTTAGAACACCCCAATGAAATACTAAAAATCTATTCTCTCCCTGCCTTACGTTATAAAGCCTGGGTTCGGGCAGGTGTTCCCAAAAATGTAAAATCAAGCTTTTCTGTAACTGGAATCTGCCCATTTGATAGAGATATTTTTGAAGAGCATGAATTTCTTTGTTCTGCTGTCTGATCGTCCACTCCCAGAACCAAAAATAATTCCTGATGTATCCGTATCTAAAACTTCAAACTTTGGCAATAGTGCAATGAAATCCGTTGCGACTCCTTCAATCTCTGCTTCTTCGACCAGTACTTCAGTAACCAGTCCTACTAAAAGTTTACAAACTACACCAGAAAAAAAGAAAGTCTTTAAACTTTATTTCTCCTGAAGAAATAATGCCTTATCCTAAAGCTGCGCACAGAAATATTTCCTCCAGAGGTAGGAAGTGTGATAAATGCATGATAGCTACAGATACGCCTGAAAAAGAGGAATTTGAAAAATAACAAATGATACGAGAGTCGAAGAAAGTTAAGGCTGTAAAGAAAAAAATTGTAACAGAAGAAGAGTCTTCGGATGAAAATGAAGAAATAATGGAGGATAAGATTACACAAGATTTTCTGAATGGGAAGGCATGGAAGAGGCGGATGAGAATGTTAAACATGCTTCAGAAGGTGATTTTCTAATTGTTAAAGTTCCCGGCAAAACACCAATCTCTGGAAGAACCTATGTGACATGTGTGAATAAAAGCGTTAGATGGCTTCGAAGTGAACTTTTATATGCGGTTACATCCATCAAACCGTTTCAAAATGACAGAGGAGCAGTGATAATGTAAAATTAATATATTATGCAACAACCACATTATGACACTTATTAATGCATAAGTGCGAAGTTTACAACACAAGCGAGCTTGCGTACGATTGCATTAATAAGGCATAATGTGCGAGTTGCATACATTACTTTTTCTACGTCCATGTAGATTTTTATTTATTTTTTCAGTTCTGAGGGTAAATCGAAAAAAATGCAAGAAAATATATTTTTATGAAAATACCTACCTATATAAACTAGTTTATTAAAAAAGATTCAATTAACAAGGATTTGCAATGTTACATAAATAAGCAATTAAATAGAATTTTTATTTTCAGGATTAACAAAATTAATAATGGTAATTCCTGTACAATTGTGGAAATTGTTTTGAGGCACTGTAATATGCAGATTGGTAAATGTTGTCGAAAATGTTAAAGTGAAATGTGCATTGCTACTTGTTGATTGGTTATTATTTTCTATCGAATTTAACATTTTATTTCCTACATTAATTTAATTTTTTAAGAGTGATCAATGCAAGTAGAATAGAGGCACTACTTTCACTTTTTGTGACGTCATTTGACCTTGGGAATTTCCCAGGGCTGGCCACGTGGCTGACCTCGGTATGACTTTGAGAAAGTTGTTTACCTTGAGAAACAGCCTAACTTTGAGAAAGTGGTTGGCCTTGGACCTGGAGTTGCGCGGGAAATTTGAAAATGTTTCTTAGTAATAAAGAGGTTCTTGTAAAACAAGTGTAGGAACTATCACTGGGACGTGGTCCTGCGTGGGAAATTTGAAATTGTTTTTAATAATAAAGAGATTCTTGTAAGACAAGTGTAGGAACTATCTCTTGGACCTAGTCTTGTGCGAGAAATTTGAAATAGTTTTTAATAATGAGGTTCTTGTAAGACAAGTGTAGGAACTACCATGAAGGCCTTCGATCTTGTGTTAGTGTCTGCGCCCGTCGTGGCCCCCTTGGCGGGAAATTTTAAATAAGGGGGCCCTAATGCTAACTTGTAAGACACGTGTAGATCTTCAAAACTTGTTTTCGAGCCTTCGTCCCTGTCGCGGCCCTCTGGTTGGAAATGGTGTGGGGCCCTAACCTAAGACAAGTGCAGAAACTAACTCTTGGGACTTGGCCCCCTTGATGCAATTGTATCTAATCTTATAAGACAGGTGTAGGCCTTCGCCCCCGTCATAAAAATTTGTATTCTAATAAGGTGGCCCTAATGTTAACTTTAAGACAGGACTTGTATCAGAGTCTGCGCCCCTTGTATTGGCCCCCTTTGAGTAAACATTGATTTTTAGCGCCATCTAGTTGTGTATTTTTAAACTAGCAAGTGTTTTCTGTAATAGAAGTTGATCATGCACACCTCTCTCTCTCTATCGGTTCTTTGTCACACACACAAACAAATCAATTAATTAAGCAGATGAATCTCAAACAAATCATGCTCGATCACATCAATCAGATCAATCTCCATCAATCAACCAAAATCAATAAATCATATCTTACAGTTTGCAGAAACCAGCTTACAGTTCAAAAACTGATTAGGTTTAATTAATTACAGTTTGCTTGCTCAAAATCAGCCACAGTTTAAAATACCAAATTGCTATAACGGAAATAAAAGACCAAAGATTTTAACGGTTTATTATTATATGTGAATCAATAACTACGAAGTTTAAAACCAATAAATATGTAACACTCTCACCTTTGGCTAATTAACTAAATAAATGGGTAGAATAAGAGCTGATGCAGAGTTAGTTGGTTTTATGACAGGCTTCCCCTATAATAACACATTAAAATCTTTATTGGCATTTTTGTGAACAATATCAAGTAAAACATATATTAAAAAATTACGCATACCTTCAAATGAGTTTTTCTCTCGATTGTTCTAATGATAATAACGCCGAAAAAATGGCTCGTGTCTTCTTCTTCTTTATGCTAGATTTTGCCTCTATACAGCATACAAGCTCTATCTTAGCTGAATTACCTCTGTCAAAAACATGGTTATAATCAAATTAAGTATACCGGCCTATTTTAATCTTTGAGTTTTTACGGGCCTGCCATGCTATCACATAAGACGGCTTTACTTACAGGTTCTGTCTCGGATGAACTGTCAAAAAAGGGCTTTTAGATTTATAAACATGCCCTAGGCAAGATATTAGAGTGTAGTTACGGAAATATTTTGAGTTATGACCGGCAGATCTTTGCGATATCATATCTCATATTGGTAAAATTTCGCAACGCGAGACTTTCGACGAAGGCTGTTTCGGCGATCCTACTGTAGGGTACCTCAACTTGTTCTTGAGGCTTCGCCCCTGGTAGTCGTGATCGCAACTTGTTCGTAAGCCTTCGTGTATTGTCATGGTACACTTGCCGGAAAGTTTGAATTTGTATTATAATAATAATGAGCCTAATGCTAACTTGTAAGACAGGTGTAGGGTTGCGCAACTTGCTCTCGGGGCTTTTTCCCTTGTCGAGGCGCCAATGGCGAAAAATTTGAATTTGTATTTAAGTCTCTGCAGGTTATGGCTGGAAATATGAATCTGTATTATAATAAGAAGTATAATGCTAACTTGTAAGATGTAGGGCTTAGCAACTTCCTTTCAGGCCCTCGCCCCGCGACCAAAAATTTGAATATGTTTGTGACGCCATCTATGAGGGGAAATCTGAACTTGTATTATAATAATAAGGTCTAATGCTAACTTAAAAGACAGACATAGGGCTTCGCAACTTGCTTTCGGGTCTTAGCACCTGGTCCATTGGCGGGAAATTTGAATTTGGATTTGTATTTATATATACAGGGTTAGTTAAAAGTATGGAGACGGCGATTTATTGTCGTTAATATTCATTTTAGGAAATTATGTTCAATACAAAAGTTTGTTATGAAATTATTATCTACATTTGAGAATACTTGAATTATTTTTTTCTTCAATTGTTTTTAAGTTACGACGTCATCGATATTTTTTTGAAATGATAACCTATATTTCTGATTATTGATTTCGATAGTACATTCTATTCTCTTTTCAACGGTATGCAATTTTCAATATGTTACATTTGAAAAAAATTGAGAAAAAGTGCCTTAATGTTCAAATATTAAAGATCCATTAAATTAGCAGAATTAATTAACACGGTAACTAGACTCATTTACTTGCAATATTTGACACAAACAATAACCACTGATAAAGTTACCTCGCTCGAGTTTGTTTATCGCCTCGCTTTTGTCTATCTAGATTAATTCTGCTAATTTAGTGGATCTTTAATATTTGAACATTAAGGTACTTTTTCTCAATTTTTTTCAAATGTAACATATTGAAAATTGTATACCGTTGAAAAGAGAATAGAATGTACTATCGAAATCAATAATCAGAAATATAGGTTGTCAGTTCAAAAAAATATCGATGACGTCGTAACTTAAAAACAATTGAAGAAAAAAATAATTCAAGTATTCTCAAATGTAGATAATAATTTCATAACAAACTTTTGTATTGAACATAATTTCCTAAAATGAATATTAACGACAATAAATCGCCGTCTCCATACTTTTAACTAATCCTGTATATAATATAATAAGGGTAACAATCTGACTGTCCTTTTCTCTTATCATCCCTTAACTTTTCCGTACCTAAAAATGTTTATCAAGATTCCTATAACCTTTGTTAATCCTATTCCAAAGACCAATTCATTATTAAAGGCACCTACTTTTTATATTTTGATACTATAAATACAGTATAAACACGAACAGTAATTTCACTCCTTGTCGGTGTCTTTGATATTGCTATAACGAATATTTATTTTTAAATCTACTGCGCAGGGTGCCAGTGTCATGATAAATTGTCGTTTGTATGTAACAGTGGCGGCGTATATTTTACTGCTCATAGGCGTACTAGTTCTTTCTCGAATAGGGTTTGTATGAGGAAGGTGTTAACACAGTATAATAATATATACACTGTGGTGTTAATTTGTTTGAATGCAGTGAAATGTAGTTATTACTTTTGAAGGTTTTTATTAACACATGTTACATTATTAATAGGAATCAAAAATATAAAAAAGAAATGAGTATATACAAACGTAACATTACCTACTAAAAAACTTATCAGGTGGACCAAAAAGTAATGTCGTTTTTTAACATTAAATGCAATAAATGCGAACAGCTAAGTGTATAACAGGTTGTTATTTTTTTAGCATGTCATTGTCTTAAGTTGTAGGTCTTCCTATAGATACAAGTGGGAATGATCAAAATTACCGGAATTGAAATTAAAAAACTACGAATGTTTTTGGTAGCAACTGTTGCATTACTACCTTTGTGAAACTAAAAGCATACAATGCCGACTATGTACCTCTGCTGGTATTTGGGCTGCCATTCACCATAAATTGCACAAAAAATTGCAATTTCATTGTGTACAATTAAACAAGTCACTTTAACCGTACAATGTCTTTGATAGGATGTTAAAGTGCACAGTGAGCTGATAAAGTGATAAATGACAAACAAATATCGAAATGTGCAAAAACGATAATACTTTCCGGTTCCCTTAGTACATACAGGAAGTACCATAAATATAACAAATGAGTACCTATCTTCAAACTTACAATTACTTACTACGAAAAAGTTACAAATGCTTTAAAATTATCAACTTTTCATTTTTCCTACTACCTAATCCAAAATGTCTATTTGCGAACTTTACTACAAAATAAATTCTCACTCGAATAAATAAAGCTATTAAATAATCAGAAGGAAATTGAGAACAAGGGGGCTGAAATGGAATCTGTCTTAAATTACCTCTTAGTTTTTCACCCACACAAGCTTCTATTGAAATTTGTGGAAACGTTTTACAAAATTTAATGTCCAATTGCCGTATATATTCACAAAATTGTACTGCTGGCATCTTTAAATTTCCAAAGGTACTGTGAGTTTTCGTTTCGTAAGCTCTAAAATGACAGTACAATGTTCCTTCGTTTAATTCATGTACTGATTGTGCATAATCTGAACACAACTCACAAGTATGTTTACTTAAACATTTTTTAATGAAATATCCACACACATAAGTCAATGCGTTTTTGGAAGGTAATTTTAAATTTACATAATCGGTGGTATCAATTGGCAAAGATAAAATATTTTATTGTTGAAACAATAAGGAATTAAAAGTATCCACTTGCTGAACAGTTTCATCTATATTGGACACAAGAATTGAATCTAAATCTTCAATACAGTTTGAACCTTCACTATGTTGAAAAAAATTTAAAAGAAATAGTTTCTTAAAAGCGCGACAAAACTGAATGGACGTTGGATTTCTACAGTTACCTCCCTGCTGTCTAATTGAGCCAAAAAAGTTTTCTAAACTATCTTGATTTAATCGTCTAGTAAAAATGTGTTTAATTCCTTTAGTTTCCAACTCTTTCCATATATTCAGGAAAGCTGAAATGGTCAATCTCCAACCATAAAAACATTTAAGGACGTTACTAACATTTTTACCGGTTTTATTAAGTATTGTTAAATTTTTGAAAAAAATATCCATTTCTAGAAAGCACATTTGTTTGTGATTTCCTACAAAAGGTCTGTTATATTCGTTTGAAGTACCAAAATGGGAAGAATTAAACATATCAAACAGTTTATCCATTTTATCAATAAAGTTAGCAGTTTCAGTAGCAGCTGATGGTAATGCACCAAGAGCTATGTATGTACTTAATCCTGCTGCTACTGTTGCGCTTAATATTTGAACTGCGTATTTAACACGCATTTTTTGAAACTCACTGGGCTGTAAATGTTGATCTGTTAATTTTGGTGCTAGCCGTATTGACAAAACTTTATCAGAATTATAAAAGTGATCTACATATTTTTTATCTGTTATACCAGAACCAGTATTTATAGAATATTTGAAAAAGTTATTCCTAACTGATTTCATCAAATGAGGAACATCAAACATAAAATAAATTTTTTGTGTCATCCACGTTGAAAAATGGTCTTTCTAACGTTATTCCCATATCCCTAGTAAATTTAACAAAATTTGATCCTTGATCACTTATTACACCTAAAACATTGAGACCTGCATACCGCAATTTTTTTACACAATTGAAAATTATCCATTTTACATCAGCAGATGAACATGCAGATTGAAGCAAAAAGTATGCCACACTTTGTTTCCACTTTATATTTACACCACGTATCATAACTACCAACGCATTTCTTGCTGGTTTAAAAACTTTTGAATTTATTTGGTGGAAACCAAGTATTTCATCTTTATTTCTATGATAAAATAAATGCTCTTTAATTGACATTTCATCCATACATATGACACAATCTTTAGCAGATTCATTTAATGTAGACACCTTTGCTTTTAGAATTTCAAATATAAAATTATTTATGCCA
The DNA here is from genome assembly GCA_036346205.1 of Vesta saturnalis. NCBI lineage: Eukaryota > Metazoa > Arthropoda > Insecta > Coleoptera > Lampyridae > Vesta > Vesta saturnalis. The sequence goes on along the minus strand of JARFJB010001721.1, from coordinate 3,618,134 downwards.
ACGGATACATCCCACTTACTTGTCATTCTACATAAGGTAGATTTCGAGGGCAATTTAAATGTCTTTTTTAAAAAGTTATATACTTTAGGGCCCAAAAAGTAAATTATTAAAGCAAACTTTTTAAACTCATTACTATAACGTACACCTGTTATATGTGAACCATGTTGTAGTTTCCACTGCATCTTAATGAACTGTGCAATGTTTTCTGGAAAGTTGACATCACAATATTGCAGGAAGTCTTCATCAGAAATGGTGTTTTCCGTTACTTTAGCTGAAGTCCTTGCCAACGTTCGTTTTAGGCCCATTATTCGACTTTTCAATTTCCTTTTTCGTGGTGAATTACATGTTAATGCTGTAGATGTTTGAGTGCCACATGTTACCAATTGGGTCTCTGCAATATATTTTATTATTACTGCTATATAGATATGGATATATATGTAAACACCACTTTCTATACCTAATTCCTACATAAGCATTTCTGCATTGAACATAAATACTACTAACATATTATGTACTAATATACATTATGCATACCTTCAATCACAATTTCTGCTACACTACTACGATCTGGAGCATTTACATCTTCAATTGCACTTATCACCGGATCATAGTGAAATTCTACATTACGAAGTTCTAGAACAATTATTCTCAATACAACGAAATAACATGTATTAATTTATTCTCACCTTTAACACCTTGTAATCCACTAGGACCTGGAGCAGTTAAATCTTTCATTGCACTTATCACGGATCATAGTGAAATTCTACATTACAGTTCTAGAACAATTATTGTCAATACAACGAAATAACATGTATTAATTTATTCTCACCTTTAACACCTTGTAATCCACTAGGACCTGGAGCAGTTAAATCTTTCATTGCACTTATCACCGGATCATAGTGAAAATCTACATTACAAAGTTCTAGAACAATTATTGTCAATACAACGAAATAACATGTATTAATTTATTCTCACCTTTAACACCTTGTAATCCACTAGGACCTGGAGCAGTTAAATCTTTCATTGCACTTATCACCGGATCATAGTGAAATTCTACATTACGAAGTTCTAGAACAAGTATTGTCATTACAACTAAATAACATGTATTAATTTATTCTTACCTTTAACACCTTGTAAACCACTAGGACCTGGAGCATTTACATCTTCAGGAACGTTCACAATCAGATCATACTGTGGATCTTCCACAACTTTCAATTCTAAAACTTAACATTTGATATGACTAAATAATTAAACAGAGTATTAATTTCTTTTTACCTTGTGCACCAAACAGTGTAGGAACAGCATTGTGCACTAATCTATTTTTAAAATGTTTGAAAACATAGTTGCCTCAAAATGATTACTGCATAACTTTAGGTTGTTGTAACAATATTGTGCCGACTTACTTTCCATACCCTTCATACCTGAATTATTCAACCAAATCTGTAATCTTGAAATAATATGTAATTTACTAGGGTATAAATTAACATCACAACTGCGTTACCTGGCGAGTTCCTTAGGGAATCTAAAAAAGATAATGTTTGGATTTTCTGTTATTGTTGTGCCACAATTTGGTGCTGAACACTTATTAAACATTTTGTAGTAAAGCAGTTGAACTCTTTGTGCACAGTACGTGTTTAAGATTAAATCGTTAAGTAGAAACGTAGGAATACCGAATAAACACTAGGAACAAACGGGAAGATACTACGCAACTTTTACATTTGTCATTACATTTTATTCAAACAGTAGGGGTGGTGTAAAACAACCTACAATAAACTTTATAGCTCTTGCACCTGTACTCGCTTCCTGAGTACAAAAATACGAAAATAAGCATGTACCCCATAGGTATTTTATGTATTTATTATAGATAGAGGTTGATGAGCTCATAGTGAAAAAAAGACTAACCTAAGCATATCATAAATCTCTTTGTTCAGTTTATATTAGAAATTAGACTATTGGGTTTACTGTTTACAGTGCAATAAAATACATCTGGTGGTTCCTGAATGAGTCACACGAGTGACAGCATATTAACAGGTACTTATACAAATGTTTTATGCCAAATGCGTACTAGGCTTGTGAAAATAGTACTGCGTACTAAATCTACAAAATGTAATAAATTTAGTACAATTGTATGTACTAACAATCAAAGCCCTATAAGTAAATAAAACATTCACGTAAAATTAGCCATTTTTTTGTCACAGTTCAAAGCGCAGGGTGCCACGTGCATTTGGCACGAAATAAGTGTGAATTGATAAATTTCCTCTAGTGAAATTACTGTTCGTGTTTATACTGTGCTATAAATACTAATTTTGATATAAGTATTTCTACACTTGTTGAGTTATTTTTTTCTTGTTTAATTTTTCTATTTCCTCAATAAATTAGGTTAAGTTTTTCAGTTTGTTTTTTTTTATCACTACGTTACTGTTTAAATATTAAATGTTTTTCCGTTCAACAATAAATTATTATTATTAAATCTCCAATGTTAGTACTACAATCAATTAAGATTTCTTCAAACTGCAGAGAGGCACCTTAAATCTGTAAAACATTGATTGTTACTCAAGACTACTAATGAGATTGCAGTAAAATAGTAACTGAAGTGAAGAAAAGATATTTATAAAACAGTTTCTTGAAATTCCTTATAAACTTAGAAGAAATTCACTTGTGCCGTAAAACAACTTTTCACGAGATCTGTAACTATCTTAATAAATAGGGGCAAAAAAGCAAATTAAGGATGGATTATAGTACATAATCGGAAATATTTTTGTATTTATGAATTAATAAAATATTATTCTACGTAATTACAACAAACCTAACTAAATTAATAAAATTCTAAAAAAAAAAAATCAAATTGCCAACATCAAAACTAAATATATTCATTTTGTGATTCACATTCAAATGTTAAATAACAAATTGACGTCTAACCTACTTAATAAAAATAGTTACAAACCTAAGTAAATAAAAATGTTTAAAATTTTATTTGCATTTAAAAAAAAACATTAAAAAGGACTATCTATCAAGCACGAGATCAAATATGTTTTTATTACCTTCACTATTTTTATGGTAATTACTTTGGATGCGATTGAAATTAATATTTCATTGTTAACATGTTGATTTTGTTTGTACAACAAACAAGTAAAATACAAAACATTACAACAGGTAAGTTAAAATCCGATATACATTATAAATCTAGAAATCAGACATTAATCAGTCACTAATTCTAATTAGTTAGTAAATGTTTAAATATTTTCAAATAAATTAAAAGAAAAATAATATATTTAACAGTTAAAAAAAAAATTTAATCTTAAAAATATGGATTAAAAAAATTAGGTAAGACACAATTTGACTATTAATTACATAACCTTTATAAATACTCAATTTACTCTGTAACCTGACTTCTTCTCTGCTCTACAAGAGACTGCATTTTTCTTTGCACTTTATTATTAGGAGTATATGTGTCTTCATCGTAACCCAACAAACGTTTACCAACAATGTTTTTATTAATAGCATTATTTATCTTTTCCAAGTCCTAAAATCACCAAGTTAAATACAAAAATTCCACAAAAATTAAGAAATACCTTTGATGGACTCCTGCTAAAGTGATATTCTAAAGATTTTCCTTTACTAACTCCATTTGTTGGCATGTCATAGGATGTAATATATAAATTATTGCTTATTTGACACCTAGGTGATACAAAACTGTTGTTAACCAATAAAGGTAATGGACTTAAAGCAATATTTGTATCCTAAAAAACATATATTTGATATTCAATCTTAAAATAAGTTAAAATTACCTGTTCCTTAAACTGTAAAGCAAAACTTTTAATTGCTAATACATAAACAGTATTATAAAATGAAATTAAATCTCCTCTTTTTTCGATATCTGAACTGCCAATACCTAAAATCGCATTATAATAAATTTAATCTTTATTCAAACCAGACCTTCATCTGTTGCATCACTAGTCCGATCGATTAAAACATTCCTATAAATGTGACTACTCGCTTGAGGTTGCCCTCTGTAATGTTGCATGATTTCTGCAAATTTTTGTTCACGTGTACTCGTAACCTATAACAGCATTCCGTTAAAATCAATGTAACAAATATTACAAGACGTACTTTACAAACAACATAGACTGCACACATTAACAACTGATCTAAATGTCGATCTTTTATTAAATCTGTATGTTCACGAATCGAATATTCGAAAACAGTCCATATTTTTTGGGTAAATTTTAGCTCAGTGATATCTAATTTATTGCACAAATTTTTCATGCGTGCATATGCAAGATTGTAAAACTGAAATTTGTAAAATAAGTATGATTGAATAACAAAATTATTTAAAACATACCTTTCGAATAATGATTGATAAGCTTCCTGATTTTTTAGGTCTACCTGTACTGTTATTACTTGATGTAGAAGACTCCGATTTTATAGGTGTAGTCTGTGCACTGTCTAAGAGAGGTTTTTCTAATGTAATAAGTTGCTTACTTCCATCTTTATCGAGCATCACTAAAAGTACAGGAAATCAATAAATCAAAAGAAAAATTGAGCTGAGTTTTAATGAATAAGGTTGTCAAACAATTGTTTCAAATTTGCATAAATGAGATATCTACGACTGTACAGGTTGTCCCATTTTCATATGTTTTACGGGGTATCTTGCTTATTTTTTAGGTTAGAACCTTGCAGTTTTCGTTGCACCGTGCTACTTTTTAATGAAACCAAAGATGCACTAATCAAATTTGCCATAGCCATCTTAGTTTTTGTGGTACAGGGTGATTTTGGAAAAATTGCATTTTCAGTCATCCCCTGTAACTCTGTTATTGTCAGACATTAAAAAAGTAAAAACTGATATTTGTAGATTTTTTTACGTAGAATCCAGTGGCGATACTCAGATTTTCTTTAGAGGTCACAGTTTATGAGATATTGACATAACCTATTTTTTTAATGGGACACCCTATATATTTTTTTAAAATCTTTTTCCCCTTGCCAAGAGCTTTTCAAAAATATAGCATAGTCTATATTTATTTTTATAAATAACGTGACAAAATGATTTTTTTCTATAATTTAATGAAAGTTCATTATATAATGATGTTAATAACCATTGACAGCCACTCTTATGAAACTTGTTAGTCATCATTTGCCGCAACATATGCGACAATTGACGTTTAATGTTTAGCAGCGCCCAAATTATTTAAAATCATGCAAAAAACAAAAAGCAAATTAAAACATGATTTAAGTTATTTTACAAATAGTTACTAACAATTAACAATTATGGATAACACGGCAATTATGTTTAATATTGGTGTACTATCAAATGTGTTGCGGCAAATTGTTACTAACGACGTTTCATAGCAACGGCTGTGTCGGATATTTTTGATCGCGCCGTATTATCGATCAGTGTTCCACAACAGTTAAATGAAGATCAAAAAGTCGCTCGTGTAGAGCATTGCAAAGATATCATTTCAACAGCTGAAAACAATCCAGATTTTCTTGATTCGATCATCGCTGAAACATGGTGTTTTAAATATGGTCCTGAAACTAAGTGACATTCTGCAGAATGGAAGTTGAAAGATGAGCAAAACCTTAAAAATTGCATTTTCAGAAGTCAATAATCAAGACAATGTTGACAACTTTCTACAATTCCAAGTGTATTGTTCACAAGGAATTTGTTCCAGAAGGTGAAACAGTCAATGGAGAATACTATTTACAAGTTTTACATCATTTGTGGTCGAGAGTTGTTTGTGTTAGACCCGAATAGCCAGAAGGAAAACAGCTGCTTTTATTGCATGATAATGCACCACCTCACAAGACCAAAAAAGTCAACGAATTTTTTATGAAAAAACAGATTTGTATCATCTACCACCCTCTGTATTCGCCTATCTATCATCATGTGACTATTTTCTGTTCCCAAAACTGAAAACTGCAATGGAAGGAGCTTTTTACGATGACGTTCTAGCCATTCAAGCAGCCGTGACACAGGTGCTAAAGAACATCCCATAAACCGAGTTTAAAAAGTCTATGGATAAATTGGTTGATAGTTCCAAACAACGTATTGGGTTAAATGGATCCTATTTTGAATAATTAGCTTTGAAATATAATACCATGCGTGTTTTACTCTATAATTAAAAAGCTCGGTTATTTTTAGATCAAATTGTGTATGTATACCAGGCTTCTCGTAACCTTCTGGATTACTTTCCATATCCTTACATGTCGGGGCAGTAGACAAATAACTGGCCGGTAGTAGGACGATACCGTTAGTAGGGAATGCTACATTGTCCGGGGCAAGATTTGGCCAGTAACCGGTCTTCCCAGTTATGGAGCAGAACAATACAATTGCCTCGCATCGACCTGGCTACAAGGGGCGGTCAAGGGCGAAACAGGCAAGCCCCGTTGCTGACGACTGTGCAAGGAATGAATGGCGAATCGGTACGTGGAATGTTAGAGGTACAGAATTTGAAATTGCGAATGTAATGTACGAAAGGCACCCTGATATTCTGTGTGTATCGGAGACAAAGCGCAAAGGAAAGGATGCTGTGGAGATGGAGGATGGCAGCTTAGCACTATGGTCAGGAGTTAAGAAGTGCATGGTGCAAAAGGAGTTGGGGTGATCGTAAGTGAAAGAGCGAAAAGATGTGTTAAACAGTACGAATTGGTATCTCCACAGGTAATGTGGGGTAGCATGAAAGTGGAGTTTGGAAGAATTTTTCTCATTGCATGATATGTACCGCTGAATGGAGAAAGAGACCAGGACTGTGAGAAGTTCTGGAATGAAGTAGAGAACATGCTGAATCTATGTAATCCAAACGAAAGAGTGATGATAGTGGGGAATATGAAGAGAGAGAACATACTGAACCCGTTCTAGGGAAGTTTGGAGACCAAAAAGTCGATGAGAATGGTGAACGCCTGGTGAACATCTGTGTGAAGAGAAGCCTGTTTGTATCTAATACGTGGTTTAAACATAAAAATGTGCATATGTATACATCGCAAAGAGGTGAATCTAAAAGTATGATTGACTTGATAAAGTATGATAAACGACTTAGAAACGTGGTGAAAGACACAAAAGTAATGCGCGGATCGGAATGTGGATCTGACCACTTTTTGGTTGTATCGAGTGTGTTTAGGGCAAAAATGGGTCTGGAGAAGGAAAGCAAACGTAGTGCGAACATCCAGAATTAGGGTAGACAAACTAGTAGATAATGGAGCGAGAATGAAATACGCAGATGCTGTGAATAAAGAGTTAAACATGAATGAAACAGTGTGGAATGAACAAATAAAAGACACTGACGTTGAAAGTGCATGGATAAGCTTTAAAAACTATGTGCCGTGCGGATATGTGGAAGAGCGACTGTAGGTAGCCAGAAAAAATGTGCTTTGTGGAATGAATCGGTAAATAAGGCAGTATATAAGAAAAAGGATGTGTACATGGCAATGATTGCTGCAAAAAATGCGACTGAGAAAAAACGATTGTATGAGATGTACAGATAAACAAACAAAAAAGCGAAGGAGTCAGTGAGAATAAGTAAAGAGAAAGTGATGGCTGTGGAAGGAGAGAAAATGCAGAATGATTTTGAGGGAAACAAAAAACTTCTGGAAATGGGTTAAAAATACAAAGCGTGGCCCAAAACAGAACGCTATAGGAGTGATGAATATGAGCAACGAAATAGTATGGGAAGATTGTGAAGTGAGGAAATGCCGGCAAGAATATTTGGGAAAGCTGTACAGTAGTGAGGACAGTAAGAATGAAGGGTTAAATAAGGAGAATGTAGGAGTGGTGAATGAAAGTGAGAAGGACATTGGGATAAATGAAGTAGAGAAAGCGATAGGAAGGTTGAAAAACGGCAAGAGAGCAGGCGTAGATGAAATCACTGATGAAATGCTAAAGTATGGAGGTGCAAAGATTATACGAAGATTGTGTGAATTATTTAATGTATACCTTATGTGTGGAAAATTGCCGAGGGATTGGAAGAGCGCGATCATTGTACCACTGTATAAGGATAAGGAGAACGAGATTGATTGCATGAACTACAGAGGAATAAGTTCACTCAGCGTGTCTGGTAAAGTATTTGGAAGAATACTGATTGATAGAGTATGAGAAACTACACAAACTAAGATTTGGGATGTGCAGGGTGGCTTCATGCCAGGGAGAGGATGTGTGGATCAGATGATTGCTCTCCAGCAGGCGATAGAACAGTGTTTAAGGGTAAAAAGGAAGCTGTACTGTGCGTTTGTAGATCTGGAGAAAGCATACGACAGAGTGAAACGACAAGGGTAAGATAAAGAATGAGTGCATAATGACGGAGTGTGGCGGGGAAAAGATGATGATGGATAGATATAAAAGTAGTACATTACGTTGGTTTAGTCGCATTGAGAGAATGAACAACGCAGGATTAACGAAGCAAATATATGTGGGCGAGGTTAGAGGCAAGGCCGTGTCTGGTAGGCCGCGTGAAACTTGACTGAATGTAGTAGAATGCATGATAAAGGAAAGAAAGATAAGGAGTTTTAAAAATAAAAGGGCATGTCAGAGATAATGTATGAATCTTGCGGAAGCTAGGGAGGTATGCGGAGATAGAAAAGCATGGAGAAAGATTGTGAATGAAAAATAAATAAGAAACGGGGATTGTTTTGCCTACGCCGCAAGGGAATGGCGTGAAGGTTAAGTTAAGTTAATAAGTTATCGCTAAACTAACTAAAGCGACTAAGCCTGATCTTGGTACAACAAAGGCGGTTTCTATTTGACCAGAACACAGCGGTCAGCTATTTCATAAGTTGCACTCGACACCAATGGGTCAATTAAGACTCGTTTTAATTCTATAAGGTGTCTAGAAAGGGAGAGTGCTACATATTTTTAAAATCACCGAAAGACGCGCGGGTGTTAGAGGCACGGGGCCAGCAATACTAAGCAGATCAATTTGCGGAAATTTAGTAGCGATGTAGCCGCTCACCAGTCAGCAGCGTGCGGTGTCCCAGTATATTACCAGAACAATTATTCTGTCGTTACTCCAAGGCGTCTGTTTGGTGCTCATTATGAGATCCAAACTCCACCTCTGCGGAATATCATTAGGAAATAGATAAAAATGTTTGAATCGGCGGCGAGATCCGTTACAATTCAAAATACTGGAAGCCCGCGTACCGTCGAGTAGAAGAAACGATCGAGCCTGTCCAACAATTGATAAGTAAAGATCCAACATTATCTGTTTATAAAAAGTCAAGCATTGAATTTAAAAAAATCGTCTCTGCATGTGATTTTAAAGCGCGACTTACACCTTAAAGTATATAAAATTCAACTAGTGCAGAATTGTTACTGGTCAGTCGAAAACTCCAATTAGAAAGACGAGCGACTGCTCGTAAGGTCATTGTTTGGACCGCGATGTCTGCCAAAAGATTAATCGGGCCATGCTTTTTTGAAGATCGTTCCAAGATGGTTCCACTTGTCACACATTCAATGATTCAATTGAAACCATAATAGGCTTATTTCGTGAAGAAGTGATGTTAACTAGACACCACGCAATCCAGACAGGAGTTCTCTGGATTATTTCTTAACACTTTGAATGCCAGACTGGATTCTAGTCCCTTTTGCCCAGTGCCGGAAAATAAAATTCGGAAAATTTTGGGATATTCGTTTTTTTTTTATGCTGCAATATATATAATTGTTTTTTAAGCAATTTGCCACCTAATTACAAAATGGCGGTATGACGCCCTTCGGCGTCCTCGGCTCCTAAGTAGAAATTTATACCATGATACCGATGACGCCTAAAGGCGTCTTTTAAAATTTCATTATTTTTTATAAATAATAGCACATTCAAAATTAAAAATATGTATTTCAAATATAAAACGACATATTCAAGTACCTAAAGCTATATTCATATCATATTCAAGTAAGCAATACTAACAAAGCAAAAAAACTAAAAAAGGTTTATATAATATTACCGTATAATAATTATTATACAAAAACGTAAAAATGAACAAGTTATTTGTGGAAGTTTTGGAAACAAGTCTCCAAACAGAGTCCTGGTGATCCAGGGCAAGCCTCGCACATATAGACTGTATCCTTCCTTATTTTCTGTTTATAGCATTGCCTGCACTTTTTCCTTGGCCTTCTTTTGTTTGCAGCAACCGGTCCGATAAATTTCGGAAGGTTGAAGTGCTGGCGCTTTTGGAATAACTGCCTTTACATTGGATCGAAGTAAGTCTCGTATTATTTCCAAGCGAAATTCGTAAAACTTTATTTTTTTGCCGGAAAACTGATTATAAAGGTAATAAGAATTTACGACCATCATATGTAAAAAATGAATGATCATTTTCTTATACCAACGTATGGTCTTCCTATCACACGGATAGTAAGATAACATTTGATCTTGGTGATCATTCAACGCCGCTCATGTACTGATTAAGCTGTATTATAGGGTGGGGTTTTTTCTTTACTTCACCCCTTTTTGTAGTAATTTCGACCATTTCCAGCATAAACTCCGTGGATAAAAAAACTACATCACGTTTATCTCGCCATTTTCCTATTGAAACGCCATTTGCATATTGCACTCGTATTCCACCTTTGTCCAATTTACATGTCTTCACGTCTTTAGGTGTATTTTTTCGATCAGGACGTAGAGTTCCTGTTACGTAGGTCTTCTGTTCAAGCAGGGATATGGCTAGGGAATAACTGTTGTAAAATCTATCCATATAAATGGAATGACCTTTATTTAACTTGTCCTTCATCAGTTGCAATACATTTTCAGAATGGCTGTTCCCGCCCACTTTTTCCACGCTGCCAGTGTAGACAAGTACATCCAGGGTTAGTCCATTTGGCTCTGTGAGAACGTACAACTTGATCCCATACTTGTGTCTCTTCCCCGGAATGTACTGCCGAAAGAACAGCCGACCGCGCCACAAAATCATTGATTCATCCAACGATAACTCCTTTCCTGGTGAATAGATTTCCTTCATTTTGTTGTTAAAATGGTACACAACAAATCTTATTTTATGTAAACGATCATTACCAGAGTTTGCATCTATATTTTCGGAGACATGCAAGCTTCGCATAATCAACATAAATCGGTTTCTGCTCATATGTGACGAGAAACATGGTAAGTTAAACAGGGGATCCTTTTTCCAGTAGTCTGCCAAACGCTTGATCTGAATGGTTCCCATATGTAGGACTAAACCGAAAAATGTACGTAGTTCTGGTATAGTGAGGTCTCTCCAGTCACAAATTCTGGAAGACTCCTTCGTATTTTGCGACAAGAAAATATCTATGGCGTATTTATTGCTTTCCTCTGTTATGTTCTCCAAGAAAACATTGTCGGCAAACAGATTGAAAAAGTCGACCGGAGTAGGATTTACCGGAACAGGAACTAGGAGTTGTTGGTTTCCAGTAAAATTAAAAGGTTGAAAACCTGTTGGGGTATCAGACCACTTAACTTCATTTCGAACTACTGCTGTACCTTTGTTAGCGTCGGTCTGTCCGCCGGTGATCGTATCAGTACCGCCATCATTACTGCTTCCACTGCTTGTCTCCGAGGCTGAATCGGACGGTTCATAATCATCGCTGCTACCTTCAAAGTCTAACAAATCGTATAGTTCACGATCACTTAACTTTTTCTGATAGAAAGACCGAGGATTCCGCTTTCTTTTACCAGTTGAGGTCCCTGCTCCTTCGTCCATTTTTAATTTGCGATTTCACAACAAATATGACCTTGAGTCGGAAACCGATGCACAAAGCGTTGGAAACAGATCTTGCCTAATGCGCCGAACAAACGTGATATTCACGCCACAAGCGCCGAGAAACTACTGCTGCCTTAAGCATACAATGACTGTGGACTCCGATAGGCGCCCTCGGCTCTTGGCGACAGGCGTCTTTAGCACTCAAAGTGTTAAACAGTGTACGAAAATAAGTCGAGGACATTAACTCAGTTAAAACAGAATATCAAAGCAGAAATGACATCAGTATCTCAGGCTTTGTGTCAATGTGTACTGAGAAATCTTCGCTCAGGATTAGAAGAGTGCCAGGAACTTGACGGGCGCCATTTAAATAACTATAAATTAAAAATAAAAACAAAACTTAGTTCAACATTTTTTATTTTACTTTTAAACCGCACTTACTCTTTCTGGACACCTGGTACAATGTACTTACGTATTACTTAAATACAATTTACTTCCATGAACTTAATTAGTTCATTAATAATTTGGAACTTGGTAAGCATAAACATTTTACCTCGTTAAATGTGGCATCGCAATTCAATTCACTATTAAAACTCATTTTGTCATTCTTATTTCGCAAAGGTCACTTCAGTTATCTAAAAATCTTTCCGATCAATGTTTACTTAATATTCGCACTGATCATATTTCTAGCATTACAATTCATCTATGCTTATTCAATACACTTTTTTGTGTACGCAATAGAGGCATTTTAATACCTACAATTTATTACATAACAATTGCAAGTAGATGTACTACCGACTTGGGATACTGACAGCGACTAATTCCTCTTTCCCTTTGTTACTTATACCTTTTGTTTCCAAAATCATCGAGATTTCCATTATCGCTTATAAAATCATTTCATCTATTTTGCTATATTAAAATTTTTTCTTTTCGCTTATATAGATTAAATTAATTATTAAAAAAGAATAATTATTCTGTTCAGTGATTATGAGATACAGGGTGTTTGCTACGAAATGGTGCAAATCTTAATCTGTTTATGCCCGGTTGCAACTGTGGCATTGCTTGGAGTTCCAAGTGATAGCAAGAGACACTTTTTCGTATACCTCTTACAAAAATAAATTAATAATTAAATTTTTCAAACTACAATTAAGAAATAGGTTAAGATGTTACCTATATTATGTTCTGATTCAAAACACAGAGTTTGTTAATTTGTGGAAAGAAAAGGAAAGGTCACGTATTTCATTCCCTCCCCAAGGTAGAGGGCGGGCTGTTTGAGCTTTCCAAGCTCCTTCAGCCACAAACATGGATTACCAGCATACATACATACATTACGTATATAAGATGGTGGGATTAAGGATGGGTGTGGTCAGGATAGGATCGGAAGGAACGGAGTTAGGGTTCTGAGGAGGAAAATACTACCCCAGCATTCGCCTAAATAGTCGCACATGGTGTGCATATACGCAGTGTATGAGGAAAACCCTCTGAAAAAGTTAATTTGTACCAACCTACAATACATACTTACCAGTATGAGACGTTTTCGTCGGTGTTTGTGTTGATTTAAATAACTGTTTTCTAATTTCCGAAATTGGAGATTGAAATCTTTCAACAGCAGAAGGCCCAGGTGATTGTATTTGATCTAAAAACCACATTTAGCGTTTTTATTTGTACCAAAAAATGAATAATCACTATTTAGGGAGCGACGAAGTATTTGTCCAGTGGTAGCATGTTCTTCAGAATAAATCATGTTTCCTGGTAAAGCAATATCCTCAAATTTTGGAAATTCATTACCTGAATTGCTTAATATAGTCCAAATGGGGCTACTACTTTTCCAAATTAAAGATTCAATAATTTTTTGTTCCACCATATTTAAATGTTTCACTGCATCTCTTGGTAGTTGATCTTGTGAACGCACAATTAATTCAATAACACGTACAAAATAAAATGGTTGAATATTTAAAGCATTTAAAATCCATGGAAATTTTCTTTGACAATTGTATGAGTATATAATTATTTCCAAGCTACATGCCAAAGTACATTCATAAAATATATCTTGTGCTGCCAGATGCTAAAACGTTAATTTTGCACAAAACATTATTACAGCAGTGGAAACTTACGGAAATATCTGGATGTAAAGTTTTTTCTTTCTGAAAAATGTTTTCAACAAATTTATAAAATAGAGTAATAGCAAGTTGCAGTCTTTGATTAGCATAATCAGGAGTAAGTGTTGGAATCGATGAGTTTTGTTTTGTAAATTCAGTACGGAATTTATCACCTAACGTCTCAACTATTGTTTTTATTTTTTCAGTCGGGTCCTGTTTGCATGATCTTTAAAAATCAAATGTAATAAGATTGTAAACAATTATCTGGTAATAGTTTACTGCAGAATTTGTAGTAATGATTCACTTGGATTGGGTTGGCGACCAACAAGCAAAGTTTGTAGACGTGCAACACTTTTAGTTGCCGTTGTTAAAGGTGTATTGTCCGCTAGTGGCCGAGAGTTTAATTTTCGTCCACTTCCAGGAGTTCCAGGTAATGAATTCTAAAATAATAAAATTAAATTTATATCGAATAAAATAATAAACATACCTCTCCTGTTCGTGGAGAATCTGTGACCAATGCATCTCCTAAAATTTGAATTTATACAGAAAGCCATTGGCAACACATTTAACTATTAACATGCAAGTACTGTTTAGAACAAAGCTGTAATCCATTGTATTAAGCACATGCGAAAAAAATTTTCTAAAGTTGATTACATTGTTATCTAATGAATTTAATACCAGATTATTTTTTATGGAAGCCAACTCTGTTAGATTAATGCAAATATTTTTATTATTTTGGAAGTCTTGAATGCACATTTGTTTAATCCTTCTGCACTTCACAGACTTGTGATCCGATTCCAGTATAAAAAGCAAATCAAATCTTCAGCATAATGATGCTGTTTTAACGCAAACCACAAAGATGGTTATTTCCAACTCAAATTTTCTGTAAAGTTGCACAAACCTTGCCAGTTTTAAGTGTGGAGATTAAAATTGGTTTACGTTTCATTTAAGCACAGATTATCTCAAAAACGGTTAAATTTAACCTAATCGGAAGTTATGAATTTTGCTACACAAACAAGAAATTGGAACACAGAAAATAATTGGAATTCTGTCAGTAGTGAAAAACAACAGGGAAAATGGAAGGACAGTCCCTTATATCACGCTGATTGAAACAATGTTGAAAATAAATCTTGCGCTAGAATTTGAGCGTTTTTAAAAGGAATCTGTTCCACAAATTAGAGAAACGAAATTAAGTTGTTTACATGTTAGAAAAACTGTTTTTATTTTCAAACTTTAACACCCTGTACTCCAAAAACTTGACCTTACATTCTTCCTCATATTATAAGAGCTTTCATCTGTAAAGCGTTGTCAATCAAATTTAGCAACACCCTGTATAATAGTAAATAAAAAATATACATCTCCCATTATAAATTTTTTGTTGAATTACAAAACAAGTTATTCTTTTTTGAAAAGTGGCAAAAAAAATTTAACAGGGTGGCTGGCTTTGACTTTTCGTTATTTATAGTACCCATTAACACAGTAAAAATTAAGTCACACTGGACTTAAGTGTACTTTATAATACATAACCACTGTTTAAGTGAATCTTGATTTTTACAGTATAAATTCGCTAAACTACATAGTCCTTTTTATGTTAATCAAGAGAAATTATTCACTCAGTATGAAAATTAATAGTAATGATTTGTAGAGACATACAAACGCATTCTTTTATACAACCTCAACTCGGTGCATTTAAGACTAATAACAATGTAAAACAAAGCTTACCAATCCACATCTGCGTAAATGCGTTAAAAAACTTCATTGAAACATATTACAACTTTTGTAATTTTTTTTTATGTACCAACTAACTTCTGCAGTGCTCTTCACTGTTAATGCATTGTTTATGAATCATTAATGAGGTACATTTAGAAAGTGTAAACATCAGAAACAGATATGTGAACTTATTGAAAACTATTTTAAAATATTTCCGTTACAAACGTTGCGCTTATCTGTATAAGAATACTACCTACAATCTAGAGGAAAACTATGTTTAATTTTGTTATGGATGATTACATAATTCTAATTACCTATATTTTTTATTATGTAAAAGAATGGTTTTTTAATGCAACAGTTTGTAGGTATTTTGTCGATCATTTTAAAATCAGTGTTAAATTTTTAGCGCAATTTGTCAATTATTGTTGTCGAATTTTTATCATTTGTAGGTTATACCTCAATTTAAAAATATATATTTATAAAGTGAGGTGTTAAACTGGTTTCATATTTCTAAATCAAACTTCTCATGTAGGATATTTACAAGCATTTCTCAACAACATGGCTGATTACTTCTACTTTTTTATTGTAAGCCCAATTAATGTGAAACTTGGCAGAGATCTTCCCTGTAGACATATAATAACACAGAAAATATAAATTTATTAGCCGCTTAACTCTGTAAATTAAAAATTAAATTATCGTAATAAAAAATGTAGTTTTGCGGTCCGTATTTTACATACGATCGTTTTCAGTGCTCGTAGCTTCCATATTTTTGTCGTAAAATGTGCTAAATTTTAACCAGTGGCATATCAACGTAATATAAAGGTAAGTAACCGCAATTTCAAATTTTGAAAAAAAGTGACGTGTTCTCGATACGTGCAAACTTCGCTCTAAATGCAAATATTTTCGTTTTAAGTAGACCGACATGTAGGTTTTAATTGTTCTTTAACGTTCCGTATTAAAGTACACGCATTTATTATGTAGATTAATCCTAATTAATAAATAATTAAATTCTCACACGAGAGAGAGAACGGACTACGTTGGACGAGCTTCCGAGAGAAGACTCAATACGAGTGCCGTCGCACGAAATCGAGCTTCACACTGCTAAAATAAACGTTCCTTAAAGAATGATATTATTTCATCATCCGGTTTATTAAGAATATTAATTAAAACATCTGGTATGAGCACAAGGATTTTTTTTATTTATATTATTTTTTATTGTAAGCCCAATTGATGTGAAACTTGGCAGAGATCTTCCATGAAGACATATAATAACACAGAAAATATAAATTTATTATCCGCTTAACTTTGTAAATTAAAAATTAAATTATCGTAATAAAAAATGTAGTTTTGCGGCCCGTATTTTTCATACGATCGGTTTCAGTGCTCGTAGCTTCCATATTTTTGTCGTAAAATTTTAACCAGTGACATATCAAAGTAATATAAAGGTAACCGCAATTTCAAATTTTGAAAAAAAGTGACGTGTTCTCGATACGTGCAAACTTCGCTCTAAATGCAAATATTTTCGTTTTAAGTGGACCGACATGTAGGTTTTAATTGTTCTTTAACGTTCCGTATTAAAGTACACGCATTTATTATGTAGATTAATCCTAATTAATAAATAATTAAATTCTCAGACAAGAGAGAACGGCCTACGTTGGACGAGCTTCCAAGAGAAGACCCAATAAGAGTGCCGTCGCACGAAATCGAGTTTCACACTGCTAAAATAAACGTTCCTTAACGAATGATATTATTTTATCGATCGGTTTATTAAGAATATTAATTAAAACATATGGTATGAGCACAAGAATTTTTTTTATTTATATTATACAATTTAAGGTACATATTAAATGAGGACAGCAGAAACAATAAATAGTAAACTACACGAAACAACAAATAATTGTGTGGAATGTGAAATTGGAAAATACTGTAACAATAATGACTATTAATGCACTTTCTGTTATATTTTTAATTGGTTAAACTATACTATTTATTATTTATATACAAAAATTACATGCAAAAGGATTACATGAGCACAAGAATTTTTTCAATTTATATTATACAATTTAAGGTCAATATTAAATGAGGACAGCAGAAACAATAAATAGTAAACTACAAAAATCAACAAATAACTGTGTGGAATGTGAAATTGGAAAATATGGTAACAATAATGACTATTTAATGCACTTTCTGTTATATTTTTGCTTTGAATAAAATGTAAACTATACTATTTATAATTTATATAGAAAAATTACATTCAAAAACTAACAAAGACCTTTACATTTCTGTTGAGGAACTTGAAATGTTTAGACTACTATCGGAATCTTCTCCTACATTTATTATCAATCGTTCTACGTGCATATCAATTATATCCTCTTTTTGTCGATAGTTTTCCTCAAATTATTCATTACTTCAGTACATAACGTTAACACGTCCTTTATTTTATATGTGTTATTTTGCTTTGCCACTTTATTTTTAGTGTAAGCCCAAATAAGTTCTATTGCGTTGAACTCACAGTGGCCAACTAGTAACCACGACAATTTAACATCATCATCACACATCTCTTTTGCTATGTTTCAAGCAAATACACGTTTTAGTGATAGGGTTTCGCCCTGATTAATAAATTCCGCTTTTGTCAAATGGTTGAAATTAGTTGTTCCTTCTGGTAACACGATCTTTTGTTTCTCCATCCAGGAAATGGTGTCTGCCTTTCGCCAGGCAGTAGTAGGATTTCTAAAATTTTGATCCAGCATAGTATGGTAAGGTGCCTGGTCGATCACAACTACAGAATGTTTCGGCAATTTTTCTAAAACACTCTATGATAATCATTTTGCCCTTTTGTCCAATGAAACACTTCAGCATTCCATCAACAAATTCTCAACAACTTCCAATATGAAGAATAATTACGCGTTTTCCAGAACCGCTTGGTGTTTTGATACCTCCTCGAAATCCGTTTACTTCCTATAAATATTTAAAACAAGACTATAAGTTAAATACATACCAAAAGAAATGGCGTATTTTTAGAAGGCTTTTATGTGATGACGGCATGTATATGATAAATACATTTGTTAAGTGTACCTGCAAAAATCCGCGATAACGATCGAAATCATCATGCCTTTCCTCCGTTGACACATCCACCTGCCATCCCTTGGTCTTGGTATGATTTGTTCCACACCATGTTGCATCCGTGTAAAAATCTCACAACCGTTATCACGAAAATGCTTTATTCGTCTCAAAAATTCGGCTCTTTGTGCCGCAACTGAAGGGCATTCCATTAAAATAGGTTTTTTATTAAATTTTTGTAAGTAAACTTTAGACTAGTTAACCATCTACGTAGGGTACTTGTGCTCATACGTGGGAAATCTTCAACTTCGTAGGAAACTTTCCTTCAACGTAAAAGTCCAACACCATCGATCTATTAACATCCGGAAAATAGTCTTCTATAGTAATAGTAGGGCATCCAGTACTGGTCCTAGGACTAGACATACCATTTTCGTTTTTTTCTTCAGCCAATACTCGATAAACGGAGGGCTGGGAGATGTTAAAACACTTTGCCGTGTGTTCAATAACTTTATTCACATTTTCAGATAATCCAGGCGATTTCTCTTCTTGAAAATATTTTTTGGCATTTTAATGTTAGCCCCTTTTCCGACAATGTAAAAGCTTTTGGCATTTTGAAAATATGTTCACCAACACAACCGAACTTCTACAACAGTACTGTGGTAACTAATAAGTAATTCGTAACAATTTCAGGTTATTTCCGAAAATATATTACTCCAAAGAACATTATAATTAGCTGTAATATAACAGAAAGTGCATTAAATAGTCATTATTGTTACGGTATTTTCCAATTTCACATTCCACACAATTATTTGTTGATTTTTGTAGTTTACTATTTATTGTTTCTGCTGTCCTCATTTAATATGTGCCTTAAATTGTATAATATAAACAACAAAAATCCTTGTGCTCATACCAGATCTTTTGATTAATATTCTTAGTAAACCGATAAAATAATATCATTATTTAAGGAACGTTTATTTTAGCAGTGTGAAGCTCGATTTCGTGCATCGCGCATACCACGGCATTCGTATTGAGTCGCCGATCGGAAGCTCGTCCAACGTAGTCCGTTCTCTCTCTCGACTGAGAATTTAATTATTTATTAATTGGGATTAAACTACATGATAAATGCGTGTACTTTAATACGGAACGTTAAAGAACAACTAAAACCTACATGTCGGTTCACTTAAAACGAAAATATTTGCCTTTAGAGCGAAGTTTGCACGTATAGAGAACGTCATTTTTTTCAAAATTTGAAATTTCAGTTACCTTTATATTACATTTATATGCCACTGGTTAAAATTGCACAGACAAAAATAAGGAAGTTACGAGCACTGAAACCGACCGTGTGTAAAACATGGGTCGCAAAACTACATTTTGTATGATAATTTAATTTTTCATTTACAAAGTAAAGCGTCTAAAAAATACAAATTTTCTGAATATTACTATATGTCTACAGGGAAGATCTCTGCCAAGTTTCACATCAATTGGGCTTACAATAAAAAAATTATAAGCCTTCAAATTGACCTATCTTGTTTTTTGAAACCGATAGTAGATGGCTTTCATTAACGATGTTTAAATAATCACAACGGCGTATATAGGGGAGATTAAAGGGTTCAGACTCCCCTCGAACATCCAAGCTATGCTGTTTAATGTATGCACACTTTCACTTTAAACATCAGTACCACTCGCTCGGATGTTTTCGGAAGTTACGAGACGTCGCCGTTGGCGATAGATGGGAGGCAGCGTAGTTTCGGCGCCTGCGCGGATGCTCTGCGTCGCCGATTTGTCCGCCAGCGCATCAGGCTCGCCCAGGGCTCGATACAACTATCTCTGTTAGGATTCTTTACAAATAAAGAAAAAAATAAAACGTGAAGTTCCAAGTGTAAAGAACGCAGCTTTTCCAACCCCTTCAGTGGAATGTAATTCAGATGTTCCAGTTCCAGCATCCACCGATACTGAAGCAATGAAAAGTGGTAAGTTCTTTCCTTTTTAAATGATACTAGCAAACTCTCCTATTTCTTGGCTTTGGGTTGGCTGCTATTTCAAGAGCTCTTTGCTGTTATGTATCTAAACTGCACGTTTTATCTAGGAAAATGGCTTTCCCGATGTCCCACCAAGTTTAATGGGAAGTGTCTTTGTTTAATTTAGTATTTTCCGTTTGCAGCAGGGTGAATTTTTAAACAAATAATGAACAGAAGCTGAAAGATTTGAAAGAACCTTGGACGTCCCAAACCCTTCTAACGGAAATGAAGCAAAATGAGTAATCTAAGCTGTGCCAATTAAAACGGTATTCGAATTTGCGGTATAAAGTTTTAAGATCAAGAAGCATGGATTTTACTTTAGGTATTGTTACATAATCAAACCGCACTAGGCGCCGTGCAGGCCTACCGAGGTAAGCGGGTTGGTTTTAATATCTCTAATAGTTAAAGAGAAATCCTCCGTCCACGCAGTAGACACCCACCCTGTATCAACTAATGCACCAGGTTCGATATCCATTTTTTAGTCAACGTGATTTATGTCTTGAGATTAAGAAAAAGCCAACACCCTAAACACCGCGAAATGAGTTGATGCAAAAAGTGTTAACATCATCTGTGCAGTGTTTCCACTCGGTACAATAACCAAACGGACTTATAAACAACCGCTGGGTTACATAGAACTAGCGAAAAGACTTGCAAATGCTTTCGAATTTATGATACAAGATTTTTCTGATAGATTCACAGTTTGTTTCTAAATATTGCAATTTATTTCTTATAAAAATGCCAAAATACTATTTCTTGAGACCAATAAAGATTATCATTACAAAAAAAAACGTTGAACTATTTTAACTTTTTGCCATTTGAATTACATATATTTATCTTTTTTGGGATATTAAATCATATATCTTTTTATGATAAATTACAGAAAACGTATCCATTTCGATAACAAGTACAGTTATCATAGTCAGGGTAACAACAGATTTAAAAATAAATTAGAATGGCATTCCAGAGTACCCTAGATTGGACCTAAATTCATAACTAAAGACTAATTCTTACGACACGTTGAAAACATAATGTATACATTTAAACTAATTTTAATTTTAGCTGTATATGGTAAATCATTGCAATGATGTGATGACTTTATGTGATTACTTCCAGGTCCAGGATGATCATGCGTTTCCCTTCATAAAATTTCCATATAATCAAATTGAATGTCATGATTTTATCTTAATTACGTTCTTTACGTCTAGTGTCAAAGCTGCGTTTTGCGGTTAGAATGTATGCTTTTAAAGAGCATATCGATGGATTTTTGACAAAAAAGTAGTAAGCGAATCGGCCAATTTTATGACTGTAAATATACACAGTTTGGCAACTTGTAAGCAAAGCAGCAAGCTATGACAGTAACAAGTTCAAAACGAGGTCTCTTGTTGATGTGTTCAAAGCTTAAAATCATGTTTAAACCAGTGCTCATTTTTGAGTTCCTTTAGTTTCTATAGGTATTTTTTTTTGCTTTGTTGAATTTTTGTGAGATTATTTCGACTCATTGCGTGTATGCAGTCTTGTGTTGTGCGTACGGCGTATTTTTTATAAAGTATGAACGTGAGTTTACACGAGAAAAATTGATAAGTTGTTGTAAATGCTACGTCATTGGAATTTTGAGTAAACCGTTAAGTATTATGTAAAAGCGTATTTAAGGGTGGTATAGTTGGAAGTACTAAATTTAAAGGAAAAATAATGTTTTAGTAACACCCCTATTGAGACGATAATGAATACCACTGTACTTGACTACTGTATTTTAAGGTGTGTGAGTTTAAAATTATTGTAAATGGAAGGCGTGTGAATTTATGATATATTGATATTTTATCAAAGTGTAGAGGAAGAATATGTGTGTATATCTTTGCTTGTATAAATGATTTAGTATTTCACATTAGAAAATTTTATCTATGCTCAAGGATAAATGGTGTTGAAATTTACTGAATTTTGTGGAAGCAAATGTCGCGCGTATGTGTGGAGTGAGTATGGATGCGCGATTTGAATGTTTCGAAGAATTATTACGACTTTTGCAAAAATTTCAAGATAGCAGAGATTTTGAAGTATGGGTTGCGTTGATTCCCTTGTAGCCTTTCTTTTCTAACTTATGTACCGGCAAAAACATGTTGTAAAGGGACGCCGTCAGACATCCCGATTTATTATTATTTTAATTAGTTCCCAAAGTTTATTAACAAGACGCCGTCCTTTATAAAATTTTCCTATCATGATTAATTATTTGCTAAGTAAAATACCAATACCGATTCACAGAATTTAGTAAAATAACGTGACGCGCTAAATGCACAGGTGCAAGACATTATAAAGATTCGCAGAAATTCTAGTAAAAATTAAACAGATTTCATAACGTTGCATATAATTGCACAATAATTAATCATGCATCCTCCCTCCAGACGTGAAATCCCAAAACGTTTACAAGTTTTGATACGTCAGAGCATCTTCCACCAATCCAGGCTTACGGAAGCCCACCAAAAAGTTTAGTAACCACCCTTGCGAATTATATATAAAAAACGCGGCACGCGCTGCTAAAAGAGAGTTTTTTTCCTTTTTCTTTACCGTGTGCTATAAATCGCATTCGCGCCGACTACTACCTGTTGTAAACCAGCCGCCTGAAACCGTCGTCCGAGTAGAAACCGCCGTCCGAGTAGAAACCGCGATTCCGCGACTTGATAGCATCACCGAAGTTAAAAGGTTAGAAGTTGCAGAAATCTAACGTTGAAAGTACGTAAGTTGAGATACCTGGTTATAGGGATATGCAGGGTTGTAAGCCCGACATACTCTTCTATTGCCAAACGTATTTCTTCTAGTATCAGACATATACATACACACCTACACAGTGGAGTTTGAAGGGTAGTTGCCCGACATTCCATTAGACCGAACGAAATCCTACTGTTAGTATAACGGGTGGTTTGCCCAGATTGCTACAAAGGAGATCAACCTACACAAACTTACACAAACACCACCACGCAATACACCTCGACAAACGTACCATCGACCGCCAGATACCTGTAATTGAAACCTCGTCGGAAGATTGAGTAGAACACCTAGTTAAACACCGTAAATCCAGTAATATAGAAGCGTAACCGTAAACACGAGACGTGTCCGTTAGTAGTTAAAAACCACCACCCGTAAAGTAAACGAAACCACCATCACCGCCACCGAAAGAACGTAAGTTGCACCTTTCACAAGCATTAAGATTGTTACCCGTAAACCAGAGACTACCTGATAGTTTCCTGTCGTAAATAAACAATATCGTGATTGTTAAACGCGAAAGAAAAGATTTTATTTTAAAATAGAAAACGAAGGTTTTATATTTTAAAACACGCCAACATAACAAAAGCTTGTAATTTTTATTTTGTTTAAATAAAACCGGTATAAGATAATTAATATCGTAAAAGAAATATAAATTCCGCAGCTACCGTATAAACGCTATTCTTATAAGAAAAGCTTTCATTTATTTAAAAGGGCAAAATTGAATGTAAATGGGACTGAGTTTATTCTCATAAGAAAAGCAGGTATAAAACTTTACACTTTTAAACGACCTCTTTAAAATATCGATTATATTTTAAAGGCAGAGTATTGAACCCATCTTATCGCGCACGTGTTTATATCGCGTTATCGGACTACCTGCTTCTGTATTTTATACAGGGACGTATTTAGGTAAAATTATTTATTAATTTATTTATATTAAAAATTAACCAGTATAAATTAAAACAGTTAAAAGACAAAAACTAACAATCAAAACCCCAACCCTTCTATTAACGTCACGTTACAGAAACTACAGAGGACCACCTGACTGCAGATCAACCGAGGAAGTCATTACATTTGACACCCGAGCGTTTACATTTGACACCCGAACGTGAGATATTATACAGCTGGCGCCTAAAGACCACCTGGAGAAGGAAGAGTTACAAATTTGCCTGTATTTATATCTTAAGTTACATAATATAGAAATATAATTAAATAGGGAATAAAGTATGTATATATATGAATCTGTGTAATCTATTTGTTCAACGTGTTAAGAGCCTGATTAACGAACCCCGATCCCAATTTTGCAAGTACAAAATTCCGACTGAGCTAGATAAGGGAAAAGTAAGAACTATTAATTAATAAAAGTAACTGAGCCGAACTTTACATTTGTTAAGTAAAGTAAGTGAAGAAGGCGAGCGTTTACATTTGGCGCCGAACAAAAGTGAGGCGTTTACAATGTGATGTTGAACTCCTCTGCGATAGACTATTTTGGTTTCAGCGGGATAATTGTGATGACGTTTTGCAAAATGGATGCCTAAATATTTATAAGGGAGAGTGGTAGGTGTAGAAGACAGACACTCGGCCTCAGAGGGCGGTCGCGCGTATGTAGAAATTATCAAATGTTAAAATACTTCTCTTTTTTAAGTTTTTTGATTGGTGTATTTGTATATTTAAGTTACAAAAACTAAACGTTTCGATAACTTTCAAAATTGTTAAAGATGTTGAAACAATTTTGTGATGTTTGAAAAATTGAAAACACAAACATGAGCCTGCTATTAATACGATAAACGTAAAAAGCCAAGTATGGAATACAATTTTAGTAAAGAATAAGTAGAGCATTAATAAATTAAATATTGACTTGAAGATGACAAATCAGAACACCCTCTAACAATCGAAGGCTACCAGTGAAAAATGTCATAAGTTATGATGTAAGTGTAAAGTTGTGAAAAACTTTGATTTGAAATTGATAAAAGCATTAACAAATAGAAATCTCACATCAATTAAAATAATCCAGTCAAATCTAGCAAAGAAATAGCTTTGTCAATAAGTGCAAGTGTTATTTAACAATGAAAAGCGTAATGTAACATGTTTTATGCAATTTTTCATTTTAATTTCAACTACTTATGTTAAATTATAGTGCTGTGGTAATTTAACATATAATTGTAAAGCATTTAATTCAAGATCCAGGAAAAAACAGCAACATAGCTAAAATTAAAATTTTTTTGATTTTTTGATTATAACGTCAGAAACTATTTAAACGGAGATTTTCTTCTTGTCCAATAAAATTGTTAGGGTGTTTGTATATCTCAATAGCTTCACGTTGTAAACTAACATAATAATGAGTTTGTCTTGACAATATTTCCATATCAAATTGAATGTCATCATTTAAATTTTGTAAGGCATGGTCAGCTATCGCAGACTTCTCTGGTTATCTAATTTACAAAAATCTCATATGTTCTTTATGTCTTGTATCAAAGCTACGTTTGGTGGTTCCGACAGTTTTAATATAATAAAAATATTAAAGAATTTTTTTGTCAGGAAAATTTATGATGGATAGATATAAAGTTGTACACGTTGGTTTGGTCACATTGAGAGAATGAACTACGCAAGATTAACGAAACAAATATATGTGGGTGAGGTTAGGGAAATTGGTCTGGTAGGCGCTAAAACTTGCTGAATGTAGTAGAATCTATGATAAGTGAAAGAAAGGAGTTTTGAAACCAAATGGGCATGTCAGATATTATGTATGAATCTTGTTAAATAACAGTTGCGATTAGGAAACATGGAGTAGTTTGAATGAGTTAATAATATTTAATTGTGTGTTTCCTATTTGTAACTGGCTTGAAGGTTAATAAGTAAAATTTTTCACACATTGTTAAATAACACTTGCACTTATTGACAAAGATATTTCTTTATTAGATTTGACTAGATTATTTCAATTGATGTCAGGTTTCTATTTGTAACTGCTTTGATCAATTCCAAAGTAAGTTTTTCCCAACTTTACACTTACATCATAATTTGATTAAATTTGTTCTTTGGTTATGACATTTTCACCGTTAACGTTCCACCTGTTAGGGTGTTCTGAGGTTCATGTGGTTTTCATTTAACAATATTTAATTTATTAATGAACTAGTTATTCTTTACCAAAATTGTATTCCATAGTTGGTTTTTGAGGTTTATCAAGACGTATATTATAACAGGTTCATGTAATATTTAAACTTAAATTTACAAAATTGTTTCAACAGTTCAAATTTTTGAAACATACTACTAACGACGAAGGTAACTGTAAGTGTTATCGAAACGTATATATTGTATATAAACATACAAACACACCATTTAAAAAACGCAAACAAGGAAAGTGTTTTAAAGTGTAACGATGGAGAAAGTTTACATTTTCGTATATCAAACGCTTTTCCAAGTACATCATCAGCTGACGTCAAAAACTCCGCCCAAGCAGCTGATGCGGGTCAGCCTTTGTTAATGTTTATATGGAGTATTGAGGAAAATTCATGTTTATTTCTAAAAATATCTTTTGAAAAGTGTTTATAATTTTAACAAAAGTAAAATTAAATCCATTGTGTGGTGAAGTTCATTTCTACGATTAATTCAAATACTTTTTAATATGTACGGTTCTTAGAAAAAACTATAAGCTTTATTAAATACAATTAACAACAATTTAAATTAATAATAATTCAAGTTTACCTGCAACCAAATGTTTTAAAAACGTTACTTAGATTGCACTTAAATTTGTCTTAGTACAAATCAGAGAGGGTGGGAATGAACACTCAATGTTAAATTAATGTATTACAATTAACTTGGGAGGAAGTCTTTTGACACGCGAAATTAAATTTAAAATTATTTTTATTTTGAAATTTTATTATTTCAATACCTTTATTCAAAATTACAATTTACATGTGTGAAACACATTGTACAGATTTAAGCAATTAGTAAAATGTAATTTTTTATGTAAAAGTGAAATTTTCCTTTTTTTCTGTACTGTAAAATTAACTTTTTGTAAAAATATCAAATGAACTCCAGGATGCAACTTTACTTAGCTAGTCAACTTACTTAATTAAGGTAGTTATTTTTTAACAACATATTTTCAGCTGATTGTATCACAATGTACTTGTACGAACGTTATTCAAACTGAAGGAACTTTTTAAGGCGCGATCATTTCAATGTTACAATAAGAGAATGATTTCACAATGCAAACCACACAAAAAGCGACCGAAAGTGATAAATAATGTTAAACAAATTTACAGAAAAGGCAAAGTTTTCAAGCGCTATATGGCAAACGTCATATACGCCCAAACATCCAATCAAAAAATTACTAAATTACGTATCTTACAACTAAGTATGCATTGTGAGGTTGCAGTAATCTATTATTTTTTAGTTATTACTTCCCTTTGCTGTTGTGTGAACGCATTACTAGGTTACAATTTAGGTTATAATTTAGTTTTGTTGTGTTGGCAACAAGTACCAGGTGGTACAGAGTGTTTTTCTACCTTAGAAACAGATGTTATTTGTTGTGCTCACGTGCTGTTGTTTATAAACATTATATTCTGCAGTATTTAGAAATACAAAATGCCTAAACGTGTTTCTAAGGTATTTAAAAAACGTAAGATTTTTACTGGTCGTCCAAAACAATTACGGCAATAACAGTGAATGTGAAATTGTGCAGTGTTGAGTGTAAAATTCTAGGCCTACAACTTCAAATTCTAACCTAGATTGTCAAGTTCCTGAACGTAAGTTTAGTACATCGAGTCAAAAATTGAGCCCTACTTTAGATGCTATAAGTCTTACAATGATAAATATCTAAACGACTGTTAGAACTCTAGCTCAAGCAACTTTGAGATATCAGAAAGAAAAACTAAAGTTGTAAAAAAGTTTTCTAGTGTCAACGTACAATTAGCCTATGCGTCTCGTTGCATAGGTAAGGGTGAAGAAGCGGCTCGTACTTTTTGTGCCATTATGAATTTACCAAATCCTCCCAAATTCAGACATTACACTAATATATTACTTGAAGCAACAAAATCAATGTGTAATGAAAGTATGAAAAATGCTGTTGAACAGACTATGAAAGAACGAAGAGGGACTATCCCGTCAAAATTTGATAGATGGAGGCAGCGCCTGGAATGCCTCGCAAAACGAAATTAGTGAAACTACACGTAAAGTAAGAGTTGTACGTATAAACTGGGGCTATAAAGTAACCACGAGGCCACCTACACTGCCAATTATTTGGGGGTAAGTGGAGGAATGGAGGTGCACGGTATCGTTGACATGTTTGAACAGTCCCAAAAAAATCACAACATCAGATACAAATACTTTCTCGATGATGGGGATAGTTCCGCCTACCCAACTGTTGTAGAAAAAAAAACCATATGGGAAAGACTACGTCATTGAAAAGCTAGAATCTGTGGGCCATGTCCAGAAACGGATGGGTTGAAATCACAGACGGGTAAAAACAAACTGGATGATGGAAAAACTATGGGAGGTCATGGTCGGCTGACAAACACTACAATTAACGAAATTCTACTACGGCCTGGGCATCCGAAGAAATACTGGAGCTACTCTGGAACAACTGAAGACTGCAGTATGGTTGTGTCCTCCTGGCCCTGAAAGTTGATGCAAATACCGTAAGGCCGAAGCGAATAATAAAACGTATGACAATACAGAGCATACACACTTCCCAACAGCAACGATGTTAAAAATAAAACCTATTTTCAAAGACCTAGCCCATCCTGATTTGCTTCGTAGATGTCGGCATGGAGGTACGCAAAATGCAAGTGAATCACTAAACAGAGTCTATAGTCCCGAATACCGTAATCGACATTTGTTAGGAAAAAGACCTTGGAACTTGGTATATTTGAGGCAATAGCCACCTACAATGAGAGAAATATTGTTAAATGCAAAGTACTTGAGAAACTAGGGGTCTCCCTCCTGGTAAACAAGGCCATAGACGACATAGAAAAAAAATGTCGGCCAAAGAAAACACTAGCCAAAAAAACCCTTCCTATGGAGCTGGGATGAATTAAAGTATAAATAATAACTTATCTTATAGTAGCCTATCTTTAACTTGCGTTTTCCGAAAATTATATTTTTTATTTTTTACCATTCACAGGACAGGGCATATTAAGGATTGACAAAGAAACTAAATCGAGGTGTCTAACAAATACGAAAATTAATTCAATTAATAACTTGGAATGTACGGTATCATTTTATTACTCGTAATTTGTATGACAGTAAT
Organism: Vesta saturnalis; assembly: GCA_036346205.1. Classification (NCBI taxonomy): domain Eukaryota; kingdom Metazoa; phylum Arthropoda; class Insecta; order Coleoptera; family Lampyridae; genus Vesta; species Vesta saturnalis. The sequence continues at coordinate 3,588,597 of JARFJB010001721.1, read as the reverse complement.
TCTTTTGGTATTATATTATGTAAAAATTCTCCTAATGCCAAAGAATTCTTTTAATGCCAAAAAGTAGCATCCTGTCAGGTGTCAATTAATCCATCCGTTATTTTTGTCTGCAGATTATTGTTTAAGCATTTTTACTTTACTTTAAAAATAAAAAAAGTTTTTTCAAAAACTGAAAGTGGTGTAGCTGATAATAGGTAAACAGATAACAATTTTTCACCATTTATGTTAAATGTACAACAATTTTAGATTAATCATGCTAGGAAATAAACATTAAATTCTCAAGCACAACTGCTTGTTATGAACATGCACAAATATTTTCAACGTAAGCGTGATAACCAGGGGATCTTTGTATCATTTGAAACAGTGATGCAGGTAAGATTCTATACAACTTACAAACATGAAGATTATCGGAACTCTTTGTAGTGTACCGCTGACACTTGTGGTGTCAGTATTAACACTGTTAGTGTTATAAGTAAACAGGTCACAGAAACCCAAAAAGAAAATAAACCTCTCCAATCACCTGCTAAGCCAAGAAACCCCAAAATCAAAATCTTCAAATGAAAATTATGTAAAAGATATGGTTAAACGTAAAATTTATGAAATGCATTCAAAATGTATGTATAAAATTTGGTAAAAAATGTCACTGGTTCATCTTCAGAGAGTGGTAGAGAAACAGACTGATTGCTGTAAATAATGATAATTTTAATTAAATATGTAATTACAGTGCAATGTAAATGATAAATTTTCCATAATATAAAACCCCATGAAGTGCTTAATTTTTTCAATGTTCATTGAACATAAACTGTATATAAATCTAATACATCTCCTTTTTGTTAAAATGAAATTCCGTTCCTTTGTAAACACGTGTGGAATATTAGTATACATGTGTTCTTACTTGTGAGGAACTAAAATGGTATAAGTTTTTAAGTAAACCAAAAAGTACTTATACAATGTGTTTATAGGTTATGTTAACAGTATGGAAAAATCATAATGATAATTTATATCAACTGTTAAAATTTTGTTTGATAGTAATTTTGTTAATTTGACATATTAAAAACACAATTGGAAAAGTTTAAGCAGTGACAGCAATCGATACTAATATCGACCAACAATAGCACTAGCACATGTATTCACGACTTACGTCGCCTTAATATTACTTGGTACAATGTTGAAAATGAGTCATACCCAACTTAGTTTCAATCAAACTATATAATTGCATCTTGTATATAAAAACAATTTTTCACTATTTCCAACAAATAACTTTTAACAGTTATAAGATTAGAAACAACTATCAACTATCTCTACGTTATCATGGATTAAGTGGCACTCAACAACCATTTGCCATTAAAATTATATAATAAACTGTCAGAATCAAGTAGATCTTTACTTCTAAAAAAATTTAAACTTTTTCTAAAAGATGTACTAATATGCATTTTAAAGTACTACATAAATTCTGAATTACACCACCAAACAGAAGGTTCCAGTTGCAAATTGTTATTATATTCTGTGAATATATGTATAGGTTTATGTTAAGCATAAACGGGATAGAACGATACATGTTTTACATTAAGCTATAATTTAAGAATTTGTTTACTTCAAGAATATTTATGTGACATGCTCATACAAGCAAATAACAAACTAATAAATCATTATTATTATTTTTATTATTAACTATGATTGTCTTTAAATATTATGTTATAAAACAGACACAAGTGCATCTGTGTCTCAGAAATAATGAACCAAAATATCTCGTGTCTGGACAGAACAAAAGTACGTTGAGGTGTATAAGTATACTCTATCTGAGAAGTATGTGCTCGAATGTTTGATTATTATTACTTTTACCAAGAGATGTATAACTTATAATATAACTATACTTTACTCTTCCTCTGTAAACTGACAAAATATTTACCAAACACCATACACTGTAAAGATACCACTGTCCAACTACGGTGTATTATAAGTGGGAAATGCAGCTTAATACATTAATTTCCGTCTCACGCAAATGTATTGATAGCATCAACTGCAGCAGTCATTAATTCTATACACTTACAATTTACAAATATATGAAGAATATTTAAACAATCCGGCCAGGAATAAGTACCCAGAACTCATTAGCATATTTTCATTACCAAATACTTTCTTTGTGATATGCCTTCTGCATTTCTATTGTTTTTAAGATAATTTATAGTACTTCTGTCTTGGCTACATTACTCCATAATATTATGCATTACATCTTGAATGTTTCTTTAATGTTTTCTCATATTATACATAAGGTACTTAGTATATAATTGTACAGAAATTATATTGGATAAAGGTATTTATTATTATTATTAACTATATTTCATATGTTATGGTTTGAAACCCAAATGGGTTTTTAACCCCCGACGCAAGCAAAGGGGTGTAGTAGGTTTAACGTGTGTATTTGTGTATCAGTGGCATTGTAAATCCCAAAAAATTTAACCGATTTTGATTTAGTTTTTTTTTGTTTGAAAGGTGACAATCGTTCTTATCTATGATGTAAAAATTTGTTTTCCCTTTTTGGGGGTTTTTTAGTTGGGCGTTTCTAAATTTTGTAAAATTTAAACTGAATTTTTTTTTCACCGAACAAAAGTTCGGTCTAACTTCAGATTCTGAAATCTGAATCAAAAATTAACAGGGGTCAAAAGATAACAAGCGGTCACCCATCCCAGCACTGACCGCGCCCGACGTTGCTTAACTACGGAAAATTATTAATATAGATAAAGTGAGGACCATGAGAGGTGTCTTATGACCCATTTTACGAAATGTACGCGTTAATTTTTAGAAAACATATGTCGTTAATAATGTCAGAAGTGTACTCAGTTATACAACTCACCAAAGCAAACAAGATCGTCGGAAAATCTGTGAACTAAAAGAATTTTATTTGAAATATTTGAACCAGCAAAATTTTTAGTCAATCGCACACAAATATTTATTTTAGTACATTCACAAATCAAATTTACACTTAACAGCACTGGCGGCTTTTCCTTGAGGTCAAATGGTCAATGACCCTCCTAAAATATTCAAATCACAATTTTAGTAAAAATATTTTTTAATAGTCTAAAATTAGTGCAATTTTAAAATCGTAAGGGTTCTGTATCAAACACGCTACAAGCAATACACACAAAGCTTGAATAATGCTAAATGGCCGTATTTGAAATTGACCTACAAGCTTCTTATGGGTTATAGAGAAATACAAGTAAAGAGAAAACGAGACGCTAGATACGACTTTGCCGTGTTGAAGTGAAAGCAACCTTTCGTTGCTATACTGTGCATTAAGTCGACGGCCGCATGGTTTAAATGCATTCAAGCGAGGTTGCGGGTATCGTGTTTGCAAAACGTAAACATCCGAAACTTTCTCGTGAATGCGTTATCGTGGAATTTTAGCCACTTACGCATTAAGTAATATTAGTGGTTTGATTATGTTGCTACGATAATAATTTTAATTTAATATTTAATACTTAATAGGCCTGCTGTTATTCTTATGTAAACTGTAAAGTGTAAACGCGGGGACGTATTTAATGTATGCGCTTGATGCTTGTTCTTGTTATTCTTATGTGATGTTAATGTGTGTTAATCGTTTAATTTTGGTAGCGTGGGTGTTTTGAATTATTGTGCGATTTTAATTTTATGAAAATGAGTGTTGTCGAGGATATAATTGCTCTGAAATCGGCTGGAACATTAACCCATGACCGCCTGCTTGAAAAAAGGAACTTGGACGACCAAAACCAAATATGAATTTGAAGCAAACAACGAAGGATCGAGGTAAAGATATCCAAAGATATTTTAAAGAATCGATGTATAATTTGTGTGATTGGATTTGTGGATGTAGTGTAAAAAATGCGTTTTTTTGCTACCCGTGTTTATTATTTTCCAATGACGCTGTATGGGCTAAAAGCGCTGTAACCGATATTAAACATTTAAAAGACAAAATTAAAAAGCATGCTTCTTCGGCTACTCATATAAATTGTTCAATGAGTTATTCTACTTTAGGGCGTGTAACATTAGACAACAACTTGATAGTGCGTATCGTAAATCAATTCAGGATTTAATGAATCAGTTTCTAGAAATAGATATATTTTAAGTAAGATAATTGATTGTGTAAAATTTTGCGGTATTTTGAAATTGCCTTACGTGGTCATGACGAAAGTGACATGTCTGATAATCCTGGAAATTTTTCGAGGACTTATAGATTTTGTTTCGGAACTGGACTCGATATTTAGAGAACATCTAGAAAGAAATTCGGTGTTTAAAGGAATATCGAAAACAATTCAGAACGATATTTTAGATTCAATGCTGGCTGTTGTACACTCACATGTAACAAAAGAAATTGACGAGACAGATTTTGTGGCAATTCAAGTTGATGAGACAACAGATAGTTCCAATAAAACACAAATGATTTTTATATTTCGATACGTACTCGATGGTGTCGTGTACGAAAGATTTTGGAAATTTGTTAACCCTTCAGGTACCACAGCACAACATTTAACCGACGCGATATTGGAAGAACTCCACTTATTAAAAATTAACGAATCACCTCATAAACTAATTGCCCAAAGTTACGACGGTGCATCAGTTATGAGTGGTAAACTGGGAGGAGTACAAACAAAAATTAAACAAACATATTCAAACGCACAATTTATTCATTGTTATGCTCATCAACTTAATCTCATCCTTCAAAAAGCAGCTAGTCAGCACAAGTCGATAAAAATATTTTTTGCAAATTTACACGCATTTTCGTCTTTTTTCGGGCGATCCCCAAAACGTACAGCGGTATTAGATAGGGTGGTTAAGATGAGATTACCTAAAGCTGCACCCACTCGATGGTCTTTCAATACGAAGTGTGTTGAAACTGTACATACTTATAAAAATGAATTAATATGTTGTTTGGAGGAAATTATTGATGAGGAAGAAGACGGTAACAATATAAATCAAGCCACCGGTTTAAAAAAACATTTAGAAGACGAACTTTTTTTATTTTGGTTGAATTTTTTCAGAAAATAATGCCTCATGTAGATATTGATGTTATATCAGTAAAGAATTATATACCGTCTTTCAACAGCAATATCCAAAAAGTGAGAAGTAGCATATTGGAGTCAGAAGAACCAAGCACATCATCAAAAAAACGACGGAATACTAATGAGGATCCTAGACGTTTAACTGCCTTAGAAGTTTGCGACATTATTATGTCTGAAATTCGCCATAGATTCGATTTCAATAATCATCTCATGATCGCACAATTATTCCTGACTGAGAAGTTTCAAGCATATAGTACCAACTTTCCTGAAAACATTTTAAAAATGGTACCAGCTAATTATCCTACAATAAATATTGCCAAATTAAGATCAGAACTTGAAGTAATTTATTTTCGGAAGATTTTCGTAACAGTGCTGGTGCAATTGCCATACTTCAACTTTTTATTAACATGAATTTATCCGAAACGTTTTCGGAAGCAGTGAAGTTATTAAATATTTTTGTACATTACCAATGACTACCGTAGAAAGTGAAAGATGTTTTTCAACATTAAAGCGCGTCAAAACTTTTTGCGTAATACGATGGGACAGTCTAGACATACTGCTTTATGTATGTTGAGCATAGAGCAAAAGCTTGTCAAAAGCATTCCAAATTTTAACGAACAAGTCATGGACCATTTTGCAGAACAAAAGGAAAGGAGGATTGACTTAAAATATAAACGAGTTTGAGGTATGTTATACTTTAACAATACATTTTAAAGTATTTATATATTTAGTATAAATTATTAGACTGTTAGGTTTTCTAGCCAAAATGACCCCTGGTTATCAACCCACGAGCCGCCATTGCTTAACAGTATTGTTTGTAGTTGTGTGTTAATTTCTGTCTTATTCTGCATTACTCGTCAGTAAAATCTGTTATTTTCAAGTCAATATTGCCAGTTGTATTTGTAAAAATAGGTATGTAACAATATTTTATCTAAAATCTTGTTTTTAATAAATTGTCTTTTAAGTTAGAAGTATGGATTCGAAATTGTAATTGCATTTTGTAACATATTATGCAGTTTTTAAAATGCTTATTTTGTAATAACACATTATTTTTTAATTTCTTGTTTTATAAAATCATGTTATGCTTTTTTTTTATATACATACTTATTTTGTAATAACTTTTATTAAATTTAATCATTTCATTTGTAATGGACAATTCTATGGCATCAACAACGTCTCTATTAATTCCATCTAGTTATTAGACAAATAACATTTAATTGATCAAAAAGTACTACCAGAAAGTACTTGTGTTGCGGTTCAAGGACCAATTTTCAAATATTTAAATTTACCGACAAATACTTCTTGACCTGAATGTACTCTGAAAAAAACGACAGTGCTAGCTCCGCCCTCTTAGTTATCATGTTTGCTTCGGTCAACTGTACCAAATGTAACAAAAAACACAAAATCAGTTGATTATATGATGCCATCAAAAATCCTAACACAGCCTCTGTTATAAAGCATGACATTAGTAACCATTTGCCGTACCACACAACCTTTGGTAAATAATAAACATAACCTTTAATAATTCTCCTCATTGTGCTCATTGTTTTTTACCTCGATTATTTCCCACTTGTTCACTTTTTACAAAACAGCCGCTTTCAAGACTACCAATCTCTATCAAATAATTACAAGGTAGGTAAATTACATTTTAAACAACAAATTCATGTTTTAAAAATTTCAGAGTGTAATATTGTGTGACCTTTCTCTATAGAAAAGAATAAATTTCTTTTGCAATCCTATTTCCTTAATGGAAATAAAGACGAAAATAGAGCGGTTTAATAATATAGGAAGCGTTGCTTCTGGAAAATCACCTGGTCACCCCACACTTACTGATGAGGAGGTTGTAGAAGCTGTTTGTGCTTGTATTGAACAACGTCTCCAAAATCCTACTGTGACAATTGTCGCCACAAACTGGCACATCATATGAAACATGTCACACAATTGTCAAGAAAAAATCATATTTCTATCCATACAAAATAAGAGTATTACAAGAACCTCTACGTCCCGACATTCAAAAGGGTATAAATTATTACAATTGTTTCAATGCACATCTACGAGGCGACAACCTGTTGGACAAAAATTATTTCTCCGATGAGATATGGTTTCACTTAAGTGGCTATCGCAATTCTCAAAACTATCGAACTTGGAGCGTAAAAAACCCACATGACTTATCAGGTAGCTCTACTTCATCCTCTTAAAGTACGAGTGTGGATAGTGATATCGAGGAGGCGAATTGTTGGACCAATATTCTTTAACAATACTGTAGTGCTGAACGTCATTATCCTGCTATGATACAAGTTTTTATTGATCACTTCATGATGACTAATTGCGAGAGGATGCATATAGACCTGTAGAAACAACAAGATTTGTATAGCAGTACTTTGATGACCGAATGATTGGAAGAAACCTCTGGCCTCCAAGATCACCGGATCTAATGTCCTTGGTTTACTTTTTATTTGGTCACTTGAAAAATGTAAATTATAGAAATCGTTTGCATACACTTGCCGAATTACATGTAACTATAGAAGCGGCTGTACACAACATAACGCAACAACAATTGGAGGCAGCTTTTGGAAGCATGAAAGGAAGTGGATGCTCTCGATAATGGTGGTGATCACTTTAAACACTTATTATAGTATGCGACTCACGTTTCAATTACCAAATTGTTTCTTTGTGTAAATTCAAACAAATTTAGCAGCATTTAAAACATTGAAAGGCGTTAATTTTAATTAATATTTGCAAGGTTATGTTTATATTGTTTAGTATTGTGCAGTACCATATGAGAGGCGGCAAACGTTCACTAACAATATGTTTCATAATAGCGGCTTTGTCAATAATTATTGATATCCCTGTATAAAAAATGAATCTGCCAATAATTGTTTATACACGTACATGTTTTTTTGTTGTAAAATGAAGTTGCGTTAGTTGCAAAGAGCTTATAAAGAGTCGACATACAAGCACTTCTTTTATTAATCATTGGTTGGTTTAAACACAATTTTGAAATCGTTCCTTTTATTTCCATTTAAATCAAATACATTAAATAAAATTATAAGTTCAATAATAGTTTTTATGTGAAATACATTTCACATCTAGGTACATATTTAATCACTACATTCATTGTCACTGCTTTTAGTTCCACTAGATGATTGACCTAAGCTAATCACAATAGGATTTTGTACAAATTCATACTCCCACCATTCTGACATTTCCTTTTCTGCAGGTGTAATGCATTTTTGCCAATATTCTGAAGTTAGATTCATCATATGTTGCCTCTTGTAATTTCTTAAAAATGTTGATCTGGCAGCAGTTATATGATCTTATTCGAATAAACCTCTTCTGGCATCATCCATTTTAAAATCGAAATCAATAGAATGTAACGTTAACCTTTTACTGTCACTGGCAACACTAAAATAATTAAGTTAGTTTATGTAAAAGTATTTTACCTGTTTCCTACATTTCAAATATTATCATAAATTTTTCTCTTAACCACGTTTTTTATGTAGTCATCTACATCAATGATGCATTTCTTTTGATGTCTTTTCTTCTAAGGTGTACTAGGTATACTTTGACCAGCTTCTTTACTTGTAGCATTTCGTGCTTTGGTATGTATCACAGTTTTTTCTATAACTCCACATATTTCGGCAGTTCTCTATAAACAATGGTTTAGGTATAACAGATTACAATACTGACCTGTATAATCGATGTTAGAGGCAAATTCGGTCCATTTCAATCACGTTCCGTTTCAAAATACCAAAAAATATTCATTATCATGACCTGGCTTTGACATCATACTAGAACTTGTGATCACCTTTAAAGAATTCCAGTAGTTTTAATAAAAACTGTTTTATAACTCAGTAAATAAATACAAAACGGGATAGTTGCTGATTTATGTAAAACCTACGTTTTCAGTATTTTCAATATTTAAACGACAAACGTTCGTTAAAATCTCCATTCTGTTTTCCATATGCATATTATTTATGAGGAACAGAAATAAGTATAGTATAATTTCTTTGTTTTACGTATCACATTATAAATTAGAAAGCACCTTTCACAGTACCGACTTCATGTTTTATAATTTCGATATTTTTATAGAAGCAAATTTTTTTCAAGTTAGCACCTAGATTGCTATTAATTAACCTCTATCTGACATGAAGTTTTAAACGTCTGTTTGACATAGATTATTGTTTTTTTAAGAATAAAGTTTAAAATTATTAGTTCGTATTTGCACTGCAATTTTGTTTGATCTCGCAATGCTAGAAGAGCATTCTCAACTTGTTGTTTTTTGTATTGTATGACAACGGCAATGTTGTCAACATGACAACCACCCGAACAAAATTTTCCTAAATCTTACTACAATTTTAATTGTAATTTTTTTCTGTATTTGGAATTAAAACATGCAAAATAGGAAAAATATAAAAAACTCGTGTTACATATAACCTTTGTTGCACTTGTTCTTTAAAACATCATTACACTGTTCATTCTCTCAACTTGGACTAGTGTGTCATATGAAACTTATTTTTTAATATACCATTTTCAGTATAGAAGCATAAATTCATTAGATAACAACATAAAACAAAAAACAAAGTATCAAAAAAATACATCCATGTTTTCATGCAACAAAAATAATTAAATCATTAAATTGATTCAGTAGCTAATATATACACTTACATTGGTTGTTGACATATTAACAATAAGCTCAGATTTCTTTGACTTTCATTTATAAGGAAAGTTGCCATAACTTCAAAGTCAAATACCGAACAAATGTTTTATTCAATTTAAAAAAATTACTTTGTTGATTATATTAATTTTTGGTTAACCTCATTGAAAGCTTCACTATAATAATTAAACAATAAATTTATCTAACCTGTTCTTCAATACACTACTATAGGCAATTCCATGAAAATACTGATGCACATCTTTAGCTAGATCCAACAAATTATTCATGCTACTATTTCGTAATGTCCCCATGATTCAAAAGGAGATAGAAACAATCTAGAACGTTGGGACTACTTACATAACTTAATGATGTGCAACTGAACTTACATGAAATTTTCTATAGGTTAGCATTTGCAACGTTAAATGTGTGTTCTGCTTATGAGATGACTTCATCATTCATTTTTAACTTCTTACTCGTGAAACCATAAGTAAAGTATTATTAACTTTACGATTTAATCATTTGAAGGAATTATTATAAAAACAAACACATATATAACTGGCCTGACTCCCTATAAAATAACATACTGTCCGTTACAAAAACGGACATCTGGAAACTCTATAAGTCATAACAATATCTAATATAATCAACAACACACAGTACATCCAAGATAAATTAGAACAAAATTACTAAAAGAAAGCAGCTCAAGCATGAACAGAAACTAAGCAAACAGTGCAATAAATCTGAACTTGTATTTGCGATTATTGAGTGAGATTTTATAAAGAAAGATGATCTTTTGAAAGTGAAGCATACCTGAGTAACTCATCGGTGAAAAAGGAACAGTTCCATTTATGTTTTTTAAAGCTTGTTCTTTCAACAGTAAACGTCTCCTGTATTCAGCTAGAAAATGTGTTTAAAAAAATTAACTAATTCCGATATCGCTATACAAGTCAAATAGCATGGTTATAAATGCAAAAAATAAAGCGCAAAGCAAACTTTTTTTAATACAATTATAACTAAAACTTACCTAGAAAGATTCGTTCATCAAAATCTCCTCTACTTAGTAAATGAGTTTCATATGCTTTCGTAACATTCTTTAAATTATTCTCAAAATTGGCAGGATTAAAAAAACTTGTAAACGAATCTTCATTACCTTGTAGAACACCTTTATTAAACAAATCTTTAATATGCTCTTTCCAACTATATTCCTTAACATATTTGACTTCAGCTGCGATTCCGTCATGCTTTGAACATAAATAATTAATAATACACGGTGCTTCCTTTGGAACAATATAATTAGGATCAAGCCAATTAGAAGGTAGCTCTAAAATCAGCTTTCAAAACACCTTAACCAGACAATTAAAAATAATTACCTGAAAAGTTGGGATTAAGTAAATCTTTTCTATCGTCCAAAAATGCATTCTTAAATGCAAGATCACAACATGCTTGTAATAAATGATAGGACATAACAATATCTTCACTGTATAAAGGATTTTCTCCTTTAACAGTTGTAAAGAGAGTCCAGCAAAACTCAAATACTTTAGTAGGAGTACACAAAGGGGCCCTAAAAGCATCCATTATTTAATTACACTATCATTATGTAATACAGACTTTTGTTTCCGATTACGAGATGATCTTGACTCTGTATCTATTGGACCTTTAAATATTTCATTAAAAATTGGTGTAAACTTTTTGAATATATTGTATGAAACTGCAAAATTCCCTTCTAATCGTTTAATCTTTTGACGAAATTCTTCGGATAAATTAGCCATATCAGCCCACTTTGTTATTTTATAAAAAAATTGTGTTAAACTGTAAATACTTCAAATTAGTATAAAGTTAATACAAAATTCATCGTTGTACCTTAAATTACAATGACGTAAAAGACTTGTAAGGCTCACACAGTTTCCTTCCATTGTAGAACGACTAATAGTAGGTGTTGTAGTTTTTCTGCAAGCTACGAATACAGCACATCCCAACCAATGTAATGGTTCACCCTATAATAAATGTAAATAAATAATCACATTAGAAATAAAGGAAGTATTTACCTCCAGACTGAAATTGGTTTGTATGTTTTCGAAACTTTGCCATGCTTGTGTAGTTGTATTAAGGTCTAAATTTAATTTGGTGCACAAGTCCTGATGTTTTTTAAATAAATGATCATTAGAATCTTCTGATAACCCCATTTTAACTCACAAAAATTACAAAAATAAATAACACAAACTTTTTTTTAGTATATATGACGCCACATTTGATATTACTGCGCACTCTCAAACTCACTGAGCGGGAAAAAACAAAGGAATATTTACACATTATACTTGAAATAGCGGGAATTTATTTTAATATTTACATCTACTGGAGCATTATTATAATTACTTTTATTATCATAATTTAAAAGTAACAACAAAAATACCATTATTACCGGGACTACTTTTTGTAGTGTTGTATAATTTTATCCCAAACATAACCTTACATGTTCCGGAAAATGTATTAAACATTTTCACTTGTAATTATACGAGTAAATAATATATTCATTCCTTTCAATTTTAAACTTTGTGCAATTTATTTCATTACTTCTATATAAAACGTTTATAATTATAATATAAATAAATTGATAACAACGTTATATATGTATACACAGTGGAGCACAATAATTGACATTGACACTAAGCGGACTATAGCTAAAGCACTTTGGTATATAATCTTAACCCTTAAATGCATTCGGTTGCAAATTTACAACATTCTAAAAATTCATTAGGGAATCTGCTGAAAGTCAATAAATTTGTTAAATGCATAGCGTTACACATTCACAATAATCTACACTACAAATCTACACACACTGCAATCATCTAGATGGCGGTGTTATTCAGTTATTTGAAACAAATTCACTTAGTCATGGTTTACTCTGCATAGTGTACATAACCTTAGTTTCTAGCAAGTGTTATTGTTAAGTTTTGTTAGAACAAAAAAGAAAAAAATATTGTGCATCTAAAGAAGACCACAGCTGTGCGTAAGGTAAGTCATAAATAATAAATTTTATTATCTAGTCGCTCATTTTAACAGTTTGATGTTTGTTGCAGACTTGCAACATTGTGCATATACGACTCACAACAAGAAAATCATGAATCGTAATAAAAAAGCATTGGCTGAGAAAGAATTACTTGAAAGTTGGGAAAATTGGTCAGACAGCGAGGGCGGACTAAATTTTTCAGATGATGACAGCATTGCTGACCCTAATTATGAAGAACATTTACCTATGGACAGTGAAATAAATGAGGGAGAAAACCTTCGTCATGAAGAAGATCAAGACATATCTGAATTAAATGAAAATAATGATGAAGACAAAGAACAAACAGTTAGTAAAATTACTACTGTGATTATACAGGCCGAAGAACAAAATTCAAATGAATATTAACCTTCACCATCCAATATACAGGACGAAGAACAAAATTCAAATGAATATCAACCTTCATCATCCAAAAAACGAACTTATGCGAGGAAAGATAATGTGGATATACAAAATATTGAGAAAAATGTAAACGAGAATCAACCATCATCATCCACAAAAAAAAAACTAAAAGGCAGAACAAAAAGAAGTGCCAATGATGAAGTGAAATGGCATCGCCGTAATCTTAGTTTGAATGAACAGCTGTAAAGAACCAGCGTCCTGTACGTATGTGTTTTAGAATAAATTAGGTGCGGACCATCCTGTAGGTAAGATTTCATAAGTTTACGCGATATTGCACAACGAATAATTTATTCATCACCGCTGACGTGTATTTCTAAGAAACCGTAATTTTCAGCACGTCAGAACGATTTTAACCAATCACATAACGGCCTTCCCCGCACGGTAGCCGCGAAGCCGCCCACAGATGCACCTTTATAAACTCACGACGCGCATAAGAATGAATGAATCTCCGTAGATTCAAGTCAAGCCGTTCCAGAAACCAGTAGCCGCAGCCGCTCCGTTTGCTTAGTGTAAGCACCGACCTGTTGTTCACCGACGAAGAGTCCTTCGCGATCTGGCGATAACGCGCACCACGACGCACCGGGCAACCTAAAGTTCAATTCTGTACTGCTATTGATAGACACGTAAGTTGTAAAGTTATACAATCTAACAATTTACACTCAAACACTACAGACCGTAAATAATTCCGGGCTGAGCCTCCAGGAGTTATACCAAATACACCTAGAGTCACGCAGGGTAGATCCCGACGTAACTCGCAGATACAAAGTACACTAGCACCTAGAGTAGCACGCAGGGTAACCCCGACGTAATACCAAGTACACTAGCACCTGGAGTGCCACGAAGGGTAGATCCCGTCGTCACTCGCCACTACAAAGTACACCTAGAGTCACGCAGGGGTAGCCCCCGCGGTATCTCGCAAAGACTTGAGGGTGAAGGGTTGTTACAGGGCTGTAAAGACCTACGACCTTTCTTTTAGTATATCCAGTAAAGACAGGCCGTCGCCTACGTCTTCTGGGCATTACTGAAATCCGCTCGAAACTCATACACTATCTACAGACAAACACAATAACCATACACAGTGTCTGTGAATCGCAGAAGAGTACCTCCATAATCTATAGTATAATAAATTTGTCGTCCACCGAACCATCGTAAATACCTGGTGCACGAACGTTTGTAAATAAATTAGAGAGTACGTAGATTTTTCTATCTTTACGTAAACCGATTAGAGTAGTTTTAATATTAAGTAGTTTTGATCCCTTGATTAATTATAAATAATTAAACTTAGTATAGAGATCAGTAATTAATTTAGTTAGATAAATAATCTAATTACCTACATTAAACCGGTTATAATTAGAGAAAGACCGGCCCGAGATCTCGCGTTTGCCTACGCGCCTTTCGCGTGTATTATTTCCCGAGAGGAGGACATCCTTGCTTCAGCGCTCCAGAGTTACTAAAGTCTAAGTACGATATCGATTTTCTCAATCCCCACACCGACTCGAGTTCATTGCGCTGGCGCCCCGACCAACAACGGTATCAAGGATAACGCTCTCGCTACTGTACATGCAGGACCGTAATCTAAATTTTACCTCTTAGGTAAGGAATAGATTAAAAAGACTATCTTTGTTCACAGAAGCGACTTCGCACACAGTGACGGGCCGCCAACCAGGAGAACCAGCCGCCAGACCCGGACAAAGAAGTTCCCCCATACATTTTGTTAATTACCTTTTTATTTTATTTATTGTTGATATTTCTTTAATATACATTTTAAAAATGCTTTACGGTTTTTATTTAAGGTTACAGTGTTAAGCCCATCCAGTACTTACTACGAACCACACCCCGTTTATAAAATAAACCCGATTGAGCAAAGCCGAGGCAAAGTAAAACCGCGTTGGGTTACCAAACCAGAAGGGCGCAATATAAGTATAGCACCCAAAAGTAGGGGAGCATTATACAGCAAACCCTGTTCCACGGACAAACTGAATTAGCACCTGATGTTATGGCATTAGAAAGTCCATTCAGTTTTTTTAAATATTTTTGTGGGGAGGACTTTTTTCAGTCTATTGCAGAACAAGCTAATTTATACTCTATACAGAAAAATCCGAATAATCCAAAACATTTTTCTGCTTCAGACATCAAACAATTTACTGGCATTTGCTATTACATGTCCATTATAAATACGCCTAGCATACGATCTTGTTGGAGCACAGAAATATGATATGACCATGTACGAAATGTAATGCCGATAAATAAGTTTGAGGATATAAAACAATTCATCCATTTTAACAATAATGATGATCTTTTACCACGAGTTAATCCTAGCCACGACAGACTGCATAAAATTCGCTTCGTCGTTGATTATTTAAATGAAAAATTCAAGAGTGTTATGTTCCACCAAAATTGGACATTTTATGAAGCAGTACCTTCCTAAAAAACCCAACAAATGGGGCTTCAAACTTTTCGTAATTGCTAGCATTTCAGGATTTTCTTATCTATTTTTGATATTTACTCAGGACAAGAACCTCCTACAATACACAATGAACAAAAAATTAGGTGTGTCTTCAAATATCATTGTACGCCTGTCTCGTATTTCCTGATATGCAAAACTACACCTTGTACTACGATAATTATTATACCTTCGTTAAAGTCATGGTATACCTATCTAAAATAGGTATTCATTCTTTAGGTTGTAAGAAGGGACAGGATACTTAATTATCCGTTACCTACAGATAATGATTTAAAAAAATAAAATCGAGGATTTTCCAAAGAGTATGTAACTACTGTTGATGGAGTAGATATTTCATGCCTATTTTCAGCGAGAAGCGTACCAGATGCAAATTGCCTAAATGCAGTGGTTACACAGACATTATGTGTCAAAAGTGCGGAGTTGTACTATGTTTTAATAAAAAGAACAATTGTTTTAAAGCGTTCCATGAATAGTAACTGCATCATTTGATAGGTACCACTAAACGCATATATATGGTTGCATTTTTGCAACGTGTCTAAATTACAATATTTGCATATAGTTGTAAATTTGCAACATTGTTTTTTGTCAAATCTGTATGTGTTTTGTAGTTAATGTAATCTGGATTTTTTCCATAGTTTTTCCGAATTATAAACCTTATTGCCAACACAAAAATTTTTTTTTTTTATTTTAATTCGAAAATCATGCATTACTTTGGTTAAGTAAAGGAATTCTAAAATAATGCATTACTAGTACGTATATTAAATATTAAGAACGGTAAGAGTTGTTTACTGGTCCAAGACAGCGCTTGTAGACTTTTCTTTAATTTTTCTTTTGTTATGCTTTGGTTTTTGTCATAGTTGACATGGCCTTAGCAATATAAAAATCAAAAACAATTTCTACATAGTTCTATTACCATTCTACCAATGATATTGAGATAATGAAGATACACCCTCACCTACACTTTTGTTGTACTCAAATGAAGTCATCAATGGAGGCTAAAGGCTTTATTGATTGTTTGGTTATTGCTTTTCTTGTTGTTCGTCTTGTCATTGTTATTCCATAAAATATATTTAGATAACACCACTAATATGCCACGCTATTACCTTAGACAAAAGAAATAGGTACTTTTCTTGAGTAGGCTATTCTGGACATTCCTTTTTAGTTTCTTCTTTTTTGTAGGTGACGCTGTGCTCGCTGCTCGATTGTAACAGACTGTGTTCGACCGCCGACTGTTTCCCGTCACATTTAGTTTTGTGGTTAGGTTAGTGTTTTTTAGTATTTATCTTTAACGTGGACTTCTTACAAAAGAGAATTTAAAGGTCTGTTGGTTTGTAGAAGTAATAACAAGAAATTCTATATTTTTTATTGTAGATGGTTGCTATTTATTGTGCAGTGGAAAGTTGTTGGAATTCGACAGCAAGCAAACATGTTTTTCCAAACCTAGGAAAAGACCTAATTAATTTTTGTTATAATTTAAAGAACATTTTTTTAGTCTCATGATGATTTGATGAAGTTATAAATTAGAGCATATGTCAAATAATAGATATGTATGTTATAAGGATCATAATGACAATCATTATGATACTAGCCGTTTAAGAACATGGCCCATTTAATTACTAGCTGCGCTAAGGCACAAAATCTTCTATTTATTATTAGGAGTATAAGTAATATTAGGGGTGAAATTACTAATAACAACCGAAATACACCCAATTAATTTTTTTATTACACACTGAGTTGAACTTGTGCACGAATTCATCAGGGCTAAACAATGAATCATACATAACTTTAGTATACTTTGCTTTTTAAAATGATATTGTATCAATATAAAATCAATGAGTTGTTGTACTATTTTCAAACCGGTATGTAATCTACTCGAATCCTTTACATATGCACACCTAGGTGATAAGTAATAATCATCAACATAACCTCGAATAATATTATAAGATTCAGTAACTTACATTGATATAAATCTTCTTTCAGCTGCTCCAATTTTCATTATTGAAGATCCACTATACAAATTATATGAGTTTTGAATCCCATGAAGTATACTGGTCCAACGGTGATTGACCGCATCAGCTTGTACAGGTACGATGATGAAATATTTCTTTAAGATTTTTCATAAACACTTTGATTTTATTTATTTCATAATTAAATGCAATAATTTTATTTTAGGTTATCGTATTATTAAATACAATAATTTATCTGCATACAATTTTATTTAGTTGGAACTTTTAATTTTATTTGCATTGAAATAACAACACAATGTTAACTTTATTTAAAAAATTTATATTAAATAAAAAAACATTGAAAGCTTGATTGAACATTCTCTTGTTTAGCAGTTCGACATCACTCGTAAAAATAATTCACGTTAACCTCACTATTAAGTATTAATTTATTATAAGTTTTGTTATGAACAAATCAGTTCAAAGGTAAATATGTAATTAAAAATTATTATTAATTTACGACCTGTACTTTGCTAGAGTACTCTAGCAAGTACAGGTCGTAGGTTCAAATCCTACTCGAGGTAAATTTTTTATTTATGTATTTAATAAAATTAATAATAATTTTTAATCACTATTAAGTAGTTTAAAAAAATTTCAATTGTTTTGTTTCTAATTTAATTTAGGTTATGCGAAACACACGATCAATCTTAAATTTGATCACATGTACATATTGAGTGACATGCTTTCAGCTTGAAGATTGTATGCAGACTAAATTGAAAAGTTAACAAATGCAGTACCAAATTTTTCCCTACCAACTAATTTGATTGGAGCAATTTTACCATACAAACAAACAGCCCTTAATTCTCATTGGTTGTTTATTTTTCTAACATTTTCAAATAACTACTTTTTCACATAACTTTCTTATATTAGTATTGATCTTAAAAATATTGTTAGCATTGAATTCTACACAAAATTTCCTTTCCAACCATACCCCACTTGCCCTATTTACTTTTAAACTACTTCATCTATACAAATTTCAATAATTATGCAATTTTACATATACAAATTTAGTTATATCTAACTTATTTTACTATCTACAGGAAAACTATGAATAAATATGAATTCTATGACCCAAAAAACATAGATACAACAGTCTCTAGCACAAATATAGTTTAATTTGAAAAATTCCATCTCAACATCTACGTTCAGAGATTACATAACCTGGTTTCTCAACACTTACTTCACCTACGTTATCTGATACAAATCATTTTCTTTTACTTCCAGAACTGAAGCAGATTATACTACCAGAACAGGATCTCCTTATTCAATTGAGTAACATGAATTTTATTAAAGCAAATACAAATTTTAGCACTTCCGAAGATGATCGGAAACTAATTTTGTGAATAATTCTTTTGTATAGCTATAATTATAATGTAATACTTGTGAAACAAATCAAATGGCTAACAATATGCTGTATAATCACATATTTACTCAGTTTTATGTTAATTTTAATTTAAGCAACCTGAGGTTTACATATATGTTTGATGTACCTTTTATACTGAACTTATTCTTATATTGCTATCATATTTAGCATTGTAAATATCATCTCAGTATATTTTAACAAATACACATCATTCATTAACATTATTTAGTCCCGATGAAGAAATAAAATTATTTCAGAATATCGACTATAATAATGGAATTTTAAGTTTCTTAAAATGATCAGTCCATTTTTTTTAATACTAAAATTAACAAAATTAAATGAATTAAACTATGTTTGACATGTCACATTTTGTTTAGCAAAAATTACATAATGCATCCACACATAACTTTTGCGTACTATTTTATTTTTGCAAAAATATGTTCCAAGGAGGCTACTTCATGGGGCGGGCTTGAAAATTTAATATAAAATTAATTGAATTGAAACTATAATCGATTTTGAACGATTAAAAGATAGTTCAACTATATTAGGAGAACCAGGTTCTATAAAAATCATTAGACCAAAATTCCAAATTAGTTTTAATAAATTATTCAGAATTTTAGGTTAATTTACGCATTAAATGAAAGTGTAGGTAGAAAAATTTAACCAAGACCATCTAAAACGTGTGCCTTAGGGGTCCTCTGGCACTTATATCACATTTCTATTAGAAATTGAATATATTACTATGCATAAGCAGGTGAGATGTATAAAAGAATTTTTGGGATGAGAACGAGAAAATCGGATCGCATGGCCATTTTGAATTGTTATATAAAATTTTAACATTATTAAAATTTCAAATTTAAAATTTTTTCGGTATCAATTAGTAAATATAAGGTCATTTAAATATATTAGCGATCGTACATAAAATTTGAAAGGTCATATAAGGAGATCCGACCAAAATGATAAATATTGAGTGATCTATTCAATTTAAAATGTGAGCAGCGTTATTTCAAAATTGTTAAAATAATTATAAAAATGATTTCTTAATTAATAAGACTCTGTTAATTAACTTCACTGTTAAAAAGTGTCAAATCGATACGCATTCCAAGAAAATAAAATCTGAATGTATAGTAAATCAGTATGAAATTTATGTAAGTTACATTATATTGAGATTATTATAAGTTTTGTTATGAACGAATAAGTTCAAAGGTAAATATGTAATTAAAAATTATTATTAATTTTATTAAATATATAAGTATTGAACCTACGACCTGTACTTTGCTAGCAAAGTACAGGTCGTAGGTTCGAATCCTACTCGAGGTAAACTTTTTATTTATGTATTTAATAAAATTAATAATAATTTTTAATTATATTGAGATGTTTAATATCAAATAATTTTACAGTTACTTATACATAAATTTAAATTTGAATAAATACAAGTGTGGAACAATTTTATTTAAAGTACAGATGGTTGAACTTTCAGTACTAACATAAGTGGCCGACTAATCGAAGAGAACTATCTAAGTTAAAACGATATTGGATCATTCAACATACTTATTGCTTGTCCTGAAGCACATTTAGCGATGTGTCAATGGTGACTGGATGGGTTATATCGTATGGAACAACTCATTAAGCAAGGAATTGTTTAAAAATTTTATTAATATTTTAATGGTTGAGCACTAATATGAATTTTGAATTTTATGGTGTACATATAAGTATGAGTATGTGTATAGATTTGTAATTAAATTGTGTTTATATTCTACTGTATGTACAATAATTTTTTTGTGTATTACAAATAGCCAGCAGAGACATCCGTAGTTTTATGTTTTGTATGTATTTCCAAAATTTATTAATAAATATGTGACATGTTACACTTAAATTGACTAATGATCTTTAAGATTTTATTTCTTATTTGTGGCTTTAATTGAGGGCCAAGTAAATTCTAATATGAATTTTAATAGTAGGTAACAGAAAAATCCTCATAGACCGAACCTGCTCTGTATAAAAGGAAAAGAGGTTATATTCAAGGATAAAAAAATTTTATTTTGTCTGGCACTTGATAAGTTATACACAGGTTCAATTAAATAGCTAATGCCCCGATGCAGTTTGTTTATAGTGATAAAGAAGTTAATTACTCATTGACTTCGGCTAAAGTTTCGTACACAAAAAAGATATTTCGCGCATCATTTAGTTTATTCATTCTTGGTTACAACTGTTGCAGTTAGGTAAACATAACACAATTGAATTGAAATTTATGATTATCGGTCATAGATCAATTTAAATAAATTAATAAAGTTGAAAAGATAAACAGAGTTTTATATGAACCGATAGATTTGAGTATCTTATTATACAGGAGGATTTTAGAAACAAACCATAAAACAGTACATTAACGTGTTAAATATTAACTGTAATAAATTTACTATAGTCCATACTTTTTAAGATTGCGCATATAGGATTATGTACGCTTGAAATAAATCCGACCCCTAACATGAATAAAACACTTCCAAACGATAGGTATTTAAACTAAGAAAGAAATAATTATAAACAAACCTTGCCAAAAGATAGGAAGATAATTTGAAACTACTGCAAACGCAAAATGCACACATTGTATTTTAATCTTCCATCAAAATTTGTGAATAATAACATTTTCTTTCTTATCCAGCAATAGTGTAATGCCTGTTAAGGGGGTCGGCTTTCACTCAAGCGCACATAATCCGATAAGCACAAGCTTAAAAATTATTAACCGTAGCACAATTATAAATAATATACTGAGCTTTTTTGAGTTCTTTAATCGTGTATTCTTATATTTATATTTTGTATAAATATATACATTTTGATAATTACAGTTATCGTCCTAAGTAAATACTACCCCAGGAGAATGTTGGGGTAGTATTTTCCCCCTCAGAACCCTAACGCCGTTCCTTCCGATCCTATCCTGACCACACCCACCATGCATATATACGTAATGTATGTATGTATGCTGGGAATCAATGATTGTGGCTGAAGGAGCTTGGAAAGCTCGAGCAGCCCGCCCTCCCCCTTGGGGTGGGAATGAAATACGTGGCCTTTTCCTTTTTAAGAATTGTTCAAGATGTCAGAATAAAATAAATTTATGAATAGGAAAAATACAAAAACGCAAGCCTGGTAATAATATAACAGTTTTATGAACGTTTGAAGCCAACTATCAAACCTAATAAGTGAAAAATGTCATAATCAAAGAACAAATTAACAAAATGTAATCGAATTATGATGTAAGTGTAAAATTGTGAAAAACCTTAATTTGAAATTGATAAAAGCATTCACAAATAGAAACTTGACAATTTCAATTAAAGATCAAGTCAAATCTAACAAAGAAATATTTTTGTTAATAATTGGAACTGTTATTTTACAGTGGAAATACAATTAGTACATTTAATATAATTTTTAATTTTAATTTTTTTAATTTAAAAATTAATTAAAATTAATTCAATTTTATAGTGCTGTGGTAACTTAACATATCATTGGTAAAGCATTTACTTCAAGGTGTGGGAAAAAATACAGTAAAAAGAGTAGAGATGCCAAAAGCTAAAATTAAGATGTTTTAATTGTTATATTTCAATACCTATTTAAATGGAGACCTTCTTCGTACCTATTGAAGTGATTAGGATGTTTATATATCGCAATAGTTTCACGTTGCAAACGAACATAATAAAGAGCTTACCTTGACAATATTTGCATATTATCAAATTAAATGTCGTAGTTTAAATTATTTAAAGCATGTTCAGCTGCCGTAGATTTCTCTGGTTGTCTTGTATCAAGGCAATGTTTCGTGATTCCAATGTACCTATATTTTTATACTTTTCCGCAAGAATAAGATAAGTTATACACTCCGGAAGATGATAATGGGTTTGAAAGATATTTAGGTGACCTTAAATGTTCTTTATTTTTTCTTGTAGGTTAAAAACGGTGCCAAAACCATAATTAATTAAGATTTCCTCAATTACATCTGCAACATTAGTTATAAAAGGAAGAAAAGTAGTACCAACATTAAGCACTAGTTTTTCTTTGTGATTATGTCTAGCAGGTGTAATAACATTATTAACATCCTTAAAGTGATATCCTTTAGCTTGTAGTGATCTTGTTAAATATTTATATTCATTTTTCAAAAATTTAGCATCACAAATTCGTTTTGCTCAATCTACTAAAAATTTAATTACACCAATTTTTGACACGGATGATGGTTTGATAATTTATGAAGGTATCTATTAGTGTGTGTCGGCTTTCGATAAACCTTAAAAGCTAGTGAATTATTAGCTTTAGATATTTGTATTTCAAGAAATGGTAAACTTCCATTAGTGTCCTCCACATGCTTGGATAAATAGCGTTTATAAAAATTAAATGTGAACCACTATAACATTAAATTAGAACCACTGTTGGAACCACAGACATCCTGAACTACCAAAAATTCTACAAGAAAGTTTCTTTTGAAAACTAATGAACTTATTAAATTATCATCTATACCTGAAGAAAAAAAAGATACTATCTAACTCTGAAGCTCTTTCACCAAAACTATATATGGTCTACCAAACATCTATAAACCTAATGTTACTTTAAGGCCTATTTATTGTTAAT